>JAVKPL010011007.1:0-47290 GCA_032173675.1 Gastrolobium villosum | reverse complement strand
TTTTTATTTTCTTAAACAGTTCAAATTGCTTATTTAGCTCACATAAATGTGAGACCATCACTGTCCACGTAATAAATACAAAGAGCAAAAATGCTATTAAAACGTGGAGCAATACAAGTCCTGCCTCATATATTGACAGCATTGAGATTAATTCGTCCAATATAAAAACTTAAACAAGTCATGCAGTGCGAATTTAGTGTGTGTATTCGTTCATCCAAAATACAGCAATATTAAAGAAACCCTTGAAGCAGAAAGTGAAAAGAAAGGGAACGAAGAATCTAGAAAGACTCATCTGTTTGTTTTTGATTTGTGAATTACATGAGGATCAGCTTATATACAAATCTGATCAAGAAAAAAAGAATGGAAGAGGTTATACACTTAAGCAAACGGTTGCAACAAACTAACAAACCAATAACTAATCAACATCAGCAGTAGCATTGGTCTCCACGTGTTTAGGTGAGAAAGAGATATCATTCAATATCCCCCCACAAGCTGGACGATAGATATCTAGCAGTCCAAGCTTGGTTAAATTGGAGGAAAATTGTTGAGGGTGTAATGCCTTGGTAAAGATGTGAGCAACTTGAAGGGAGGTGGAGATTGGCAACAAGTGAATTAAGTCAACATTGATCTTCTCACGAATTGTGTGGCAATCAAGCTTTATGTGTTTAGAGCATTCGTGGAAAGCAGCATTATGTGCCAGATAGATAGCAAATTTATTGTCACAATAGACAGATATTGGTTTGGACAAAGGTAAACATAAATCCTTGAGAAGATAAGAGGTCCATTGCAGTTCACAGGAAAGGCTAGCAAGGGAACGATATTCAGCTTCGGTTGAAGAACGAGAAATGGTTTGTTGTTTCTTTGATCTCCATGAGACAATAGCAGGGCCAATAAAGACACAAAAGCCTGTAATTGAGCGCCTAGTATCCAAGCATCGACCCCAATCAGCATCAGCAAAAGCTGAAATATGGAGATCATTAGTGGATGGAAATAATAACCCTTTTCCTGGAGAATTCTTCAAGTATCTGAGAACTCTAGTGGCTGCAGTAAAGTGAACTTGCATGGGGTTAGCCATATATTGGCTTAGTTGTTGTATGGCAAAAGAGATATCTGGTCGAGTTGTTGTTAAATACAACAAACGACCTATTAATCTACGGTAGGAGGGAGCATCAGGATAAATATCCCCTTGATTTCGTTGAAAACGGATAGATGGATCCATTGGTGTGGTGACAGGTTTGGAAGCTAACAAGCCACTGTCTTCAAGTAACTCCAGTGTGTATTTTCTCTGATTTACCACAATGCCTTGAGGAGATCTAGATATTTCTAAACCAAGAAAAAAAGGGGCTGATCCAAGGTCTTTGATGGTAAACTTGTTGTCCAAAAACTGTTTTACTCTATTTATTTCAGGAAAATCATCACCAGCAAGTAAGATATCATCCACGTATACCAATAATGCAGTAAAGGAAGATGAGGTCTTGCGTACAAAAAAAGGAGTGATCTGCTTGAGATTGGTGATAACCAATAGAAATCAGAGATGAAGAGAGTTTAGCATACCACTGTCGACTGGCTTGTTTGAGGCCATAAAGGGACTTTTGAAGTTTACAAACTTTGTTGGAGGAATCACAAAGCAAGCCAGGAGGAGGAAGCATATAAATATCTTCATGTAAGTCCCCATGGAGAAAAGCAGTGTTGACATCAAGCTGTTGAAGATGCCATCCGCGAGTAGCAACCAAAGACAGAAGAACACGGACAGTTGTGAGTTTGGCTACAGGGGAAAAGGTGTCAAAAAAATCGATGCCTTCAAGTTGGGTATACCCTTTTGCTACTAGACGAGCTTTATATCTTTCAATGGATCCATCTGCTTTATGCTTGATTCGGAAAACCCATTTGGAACCAATAGGTTTTACATGAGGTGGAAGATCAACTAGAGTCCACATTTTGGTTGAAACAAGAGCATCAAGTTCATTTTGCATTGCATCTCTCCAACAACTATGTTTAGAAGCCTCAGAATATGATGTTGGCTCATTATGTGTGCTTATGTTCATACAGAAACTCTTGTACTCAGGTGAACAATGATAAAAAGAATAGACAAAAGATAAAGGATAGAAAATACCTTAGGAGTTTTGGCTAGATGAAGATAGAGAAAGATTGCAATGATAGTCATGTAGATAGCGAGGTATTTGTCTGTGGCGAGAAGAACGTCTGGGAGGAGCAGAAACATCAGCAGATGAAGTAGTAGAATAGGCATTATCAGCATCATGATCATTGGCAGCAGTAGCATCAGGAACATGGTTGGTAGTAGTAGGAGATTGGTTATAAAATTGGTCATTTTCAAAAGTGAGTTGGAGAGGAGAAACAAGGTTGACCAGAGTTATCTAAGGTGTTATCTGGAGTAACAGGTTTTGGAAAAGGAAGGTATGTTTCATGAAGAATGACATGTCGAGAATTGAAGATGGAATGAGTGGAAAGGTCATATAAGATGTAACCTTTTGTGTGAGGGTGGTAGCCAATGAAGGCACACTTACGGGCACGAGGCTCAAACTTGGTACGGTGAGATGAAGAGTGGTAGCATATGCAAGACATCCAAAAACCTTCAAAGTGTAATAAGCTAGGTGGTTGGTTATAAAGCATTTGGTAAGGACTTTTATTTTTGAGAAAAGGAGTGGTGGTTCTGTTTATGATATGGACAACATGTATAATGGCATAACTCCAAAGTTTTGATGGGAGGTTGGCTTAGATGGAAAGTGCTCTTGCAACATTTAATAGATGCCTATGCTTTCATTCCACTACTGCATTTTGTTGTGGGGTTTCAACAGATGAACATTGGTGTATGACGCCTTGTTTTGCATAGAAATCTTTCATGTTAAATTCTTGACCATTATCACACCGAATGGTTTTAACTTTCTGTTGAAAATGATTTGCAGCATACACAATAAAGTTTTGCAAATGAGCTCTGGTATCAGATTTTGCATTCATCATAATGATCCATGTATATCTACTATAGTCATCAACAATGGTAAGAAAGTATTTGTGGCCATGTAATGAGGGAATCGAATGAGGGCCCCATATATCAGTATACAAGAGTTCAAAAGGATGGTTTGTAAAAGAAGAACTAGTAGGAAAAGACAATTTAGATTGTTTAGCAAAATGGCATATATCACAAGGAGAGGTATTCTTTGCAGAAATAAAAGGAAACTGATTTGTCATTTCAGACATTACAGTGTGGGATAAGTGTCCAAGCCTATAATGCCATAACAATGAAGCATTATTTTTTAAAGCAGTAAGGTCACATTTTGATGTGGCAAATGAAAATTGCTCTTGATGTGGACAAGTGTCTGGGGAAGGTATGACTATCATATACAGCCCTTCCTTCTCTTCAGCTGAACCAATCACTTCATTGGTAGTTTTCTGTGTAATGAGACAAGAAGATCTGTCAAAAGTAATGAGACACGACATAGTTTTTAAAAGCTTAAGGATGGATATAAGGTTTACTTTGAAACTTGGTACAAAAAGGACATTGTATAAAGTGAAATGAGGATAAATTTTTACTGTCCCCGGAAATTCAGAGATAACTGAATGACCATTGGGCAATAGAATAGTTATTGGAGTAATTTTGTGAAAAGAAAAGAAAAGAGATTGAAAAAAGCAAATGTGGTCTGTGGCACCAATGTCCAAGATCCATTGGACATGTGATTTACCTGATGGTTGTGTTACCTCAGTGTTAACAGATGATATTTGAACAAGGTTGGCTGAATGAAAAGTGACATCTTTAGAGGATTGCAAAATGCTACGTAGCTGTTGTTGTTCTTGCATTGTGAAGGGAAAGTGATGCTCATGAGTACTTGATACTGCAGAAAGATTATCACCAGAAATTGAATTGACAAATCCTGTAACTCGTGGCTTATAACCAGGAGGAAAACCATGTTTGAAGAAACATGTTTCAACTGTATGATTTGTTTTCTTGCGGTTGACACAAAATTTAGTTCCAGATCTCCCTGTGTTAGGCTTCCATTTTTCTCTGCCAGTACGAGAAAAATTCCTGTTATTCATATTGAAATTGCTATTGGTTGAAAATTGTGCAAAAACTTTAGGTTCACTGGAAGCATCATTGAGAACAGCAACACCACTGTTGATCTGTCTATCTTGTTGTAGTATGAGTGAAAAGACCTTGTTTACTTCGGGAAGAGGATCAAACAACATGATCTGAGATCTTACAGTGTGGAATTGTTCATTCAATCCCTTGAGAAACCTGATGACATGATCACGATCTCTATATTTTCGCATTTGATTAAGTGCAGAGCAAGTGCATTCTGGAAGAGGCTTCAAAATCTCAAGTTCATCCCATAGAATTTTTAGCTCGATAAAATAATCAGCAACAGCTCGATCACCTTGTTGCAGCTTGTATATATCCTCCTGAAGATCAGAGATTCTAAAGATATCAGCCTGAGAGAATCGATCTTTGAGATCCTTCCAAGCATCAACAGCCTTATTGATCCATAGTATAGATTTGCTTATAGAATCACTGATTGATTCGTGAATCCAGCCAAGAACCATGTTGTCACATCTCTCCCAAGCTTGATAAGAGAGATCTGCTACATTAGGAATCATCATTGAGCCATCTATAATTTTGAGTTTATTCTTGGACATCAGAGCCATCTTCATAGCTCTTGACCAAGCATGATAATTCGCTCCATTGAGAACTGATGGAACAAGAAGATTTGAAGGAGTTTCACTTGGATGGAGGTAAAGAGGATTTCCTGGATTTGTGAGAAAATCAGGTATGGAAACAGAGTTTTGTGATGGAACTGTATTAAGAATCGGAACTGGATCAGAAACTGGAATCGAAGTCTCCATGATTGAATACCAGAGCTCAGATTGAGCTCTGATACCATAAAAAAACCCTTGAAGCAGAAAGTGAAAGAAAGGGAACGAAGAATTTAGAAAGACTCATCTGTTTGTTTTTGATTTGTGAATTACATGAGGATCAGCTTATATACAAATCTGATCAAGACAAAAAAGAATGGAAGAGATTATACACGTAAGCAAACAGTTGCAACAAACTAACAAATTAACAAACCAATAACTAATCAACATCAGCAGCAGCATTGGTCTCCACGTGTTTAGGTGATAAAGAGATATCATTCAATAAATAGTACGAGTTGGTCAAGTTACCCATAAATGTTTGTTATGTGAGCATGTAAACTTTCATCCGAATTTGAATTTACATATACCATTTACTACTTCATATTATATTATATTTTAATGAAAGAGGTTATATTTACAACTTGTTTTCATTTACAACCTCTTATAACCAAATTTTAACCATTGATTTCTGTCAATCTAACAGTTATAATTTATAGGATCATATTTATTAATTAATTATTAATTTCTAATAAATTATAACCATCTGATTGACGGAAATCAACAATTAAGATTTGGTTATAAGAGATTATAAGCGAAAATAAGTTATAAATATAATCTTTCTCATTTATTTTTTAATAGAAGCTTTATAATATAAAGTACACTATACAAGTTCAACAAGAATCAACAGTTAAACCACCATCAGAAGGGGCTGCGCTATCAGCAATTTGGTCCATTTCCATTCTCACGGCCTCTTCATTTTTCCTCTCATCCTCTTCATTTTTCCTCTCATCCTCTTCTTTCTCAACCTTCAGTCTCTGCTTGAGAACAGTAAGAGCTTTAGTCGCAAATACAGTTTATGTAGAAGAAAGAAAATTGGGTATTTATAAAGACAATCAACTGAGATTAAGAACAACAAAATGAAAAGAAGGACAGCAAATGATATACAAATCCTAAAGTGACAACATAGGAAGTGTCGAAATGTTTTATAATCCATTGCTCGTCAAGGCATCAGCCTAAACTAGCAAAGTCCAGTTTTCTTGCTTTTCTTTTCCTAAAAATGTATATGCCGATTATTTCAACCCTGCATGTACTCAATTTTCCTCCAAAAGATTCAGTGTGGGGGAATTAATGTTAGCATATGTGTGTCCTAGAGACAATCTTTTGATTAAATAAAGGACACTAGATGTAGAACTTTGTTGGTCGCAAATAAATGAAAGCACTATTTATTCAGTTTCATATTGTGTCTCGATATTACTGTTAATATTATATGAACGAACTGGATAAACCCCTTGGAATAGAACATGTATCTCTTGAGTATCTGTGATGAGATCACGATTATGAGGATTCAAGGATATTGCATGTCTATTCCTAATTATATGTTCCTAATCTAGAGACACTGAGTTTGGGGATCAGTGATCTCGAGTAAGACTAGAGTACGACTTATCTACTTGTATATGGATACAAGGTAAAGACCTCATGAGCTGCAGATATAGAGATATCTTAGCTAAAGTCGTGGGTGGACCTATAAGAGTATAGCTCGCACTGAACAGACCCAAAAAGAGACTATATGAGGAAATCTCACAGATAGTGTCATTAGAGTAATCTCTTTATGTTTGGGTATGTCTTTCCTTAGACCAAAATTTATTACCTAGATTGTGTTCTTGAAGGCATGTTTTGATTGTATGCCCCGTCTGCCTGAAATATGGAGACTCATAGGTATACTGTTGGGCGTGTCCTTAAAGGGCACAGGGCTAGGGTAATAAGCCGAAGGAATTCGTCAAATCTCTGTGAGAGATAAGGTTATCTGTAAACCGGAGAAATCGGGATGACATTTACAGGGACTCGGGAATCTATGCATAGTAAAAGAGATCATGAGATGATCTGCCTTTAGAGTCAGTAAATTGAAGATTCCCTATTTCGAATAAAGCTTACCCTAAACCGCAGGGGTTGATACATTTCCTTACCCTAGGTTAATGGGAAGATAACCGAGACGAAGGGAAATACATACGGTAACCAAATATGTGCAATAGGATGATCAAGTCATTAATCTGACTAGTTCTGGGGCAACAAAGCATTGCTAGTGCTCTGTGTTGTCATTAATTGGGTTGTGGGCTTGTTGGGTCCAAGCCCAGTTATGTCAGAAGCTAAGTTGGACCTAATGGGTCACACACTAACACCTTGTAGTCATGATGGACTAGCTTTAAAGGTATTGGGCTTAATAATGGTTGTTAGCCCAAGAAGCTGTTTGGAAGCCCACCTAAATAGGTGAGTGGTGCAGGGAGCTTAGTAATGGGCTTGGATAGTCCAAGCCATTACCAATTAATTTAATTAGTTAAATTAATAATCAAATATTTGAATTTCGAATTTTGAATTTGAAATTTGAATTTTGAAATCTGAATTTGGAATTTGAAATTTGAAATTCGAATTTTGAATTTGAAATTTGAAATTTTGAATTTGAATGTTTGAATTCAAGTGTTTGAATTCGAATTTGAATTGGCTTTGAAAAGATGTTTCATAACAAAAGGATAAGATAAGATCTTATTGGAACATATTCCTTGGATCAAGAAGCATCTTTGGAGCACATTCTTCGGCTGTTTGGGGCCCATGATTGAGGATAAGAATGTCATCTTATCACTTAAAACAAAGCTCCATTCAGATTTGGTGGTTGAGGGAATCAGTGGGTGAGTTGATTCAAATTTTGAATGCAACTACTCAATATATTTGGACCCCTTCTAGGGCTGAATTATGCGCATGAAAAGTATACTATATGATAGTTTATGAATTTAACTTTAAATTATTTTGAACTTAGTTTCATGAGGATAAGATTGAAGGTTGTTGGCAAAATTGGTTTTGCAACAGCTCCACCTTATCCTCCCCTGTTTCATGCGTAACTTTCAAAGCATTTTTGAAAAATGGTTTTCATTTTGAATGATTTAATTCTCTCCTCCTCTACAAGGTGTGCGCATATATCACACTAGTTCCTCTCCTTAGGGTTTTGAGAAAACCTAGCCTACTCCCCTTCACCTTACGCACCATTCTGTAGGGAAGTTCACTACACCTCTCCAAACAGGATACCTAGCCCCACCTTCACCACTTGTGCACATAGCAAGCCTCACTGTGGTGTTCATCTGGTGGCTTTCAAGAAGGAGTTCTTGCATCATTGACGAACGGTGGTGTGGATCACCATTAGAAGGTTTAAACCCTTCAAGCCTGACATCTGATCTCCCTGACTGATCAGGCCAAAAACAATGTAACATCATGCTGTCTTAAAGCATGAACCTATGTGTGCATGTATGTTTCCGCAGTAAAAAATTTGTTTTTACACCTTACATGCATCGGCCTTCAAAGGCCAGTTTACTTTCAAGTGGTATCAGAGCCCGGTTGCTTTACCATCGACAAGTGATGGTACCTTATTTGTGAAAGGAGTTTTTCACGGTCAAAATCTTTAAAGGGTTAAAGTTTAAATTCTGCATATGGATTTTGAATCACAAATCCTTTAAAGTGTTAAAGTTTTTTGTTTTTATGAACATGTAAATTTGATTCTATGTTCATAAAACATTATGCATCATGGTTTAGTTTCTTTTTCTTTATGAAAGTTTTAAAAGGAACACCCTTTTTGAAAGGGTAGATTCGACCATGGAGGGTACTAAGAGTACCTTGAATGATTTCTTATTTTTCTCCATGAATTGTGTCATGTTTATATGCATGAAATTTTGTGACAAAATTTATCATATAGTCACCTATATGATTCGGCCATGAAGGAGTTTGTGGCTACATGCATGGTTTAATTTTGTTTTCTTTAATAAAGAATTAACAAAATTTGAATTAATTTTTTTTTAAAATTCGGCCAATTGATAAATTTAAGATTATGAATCTTGATGTTATTTTGATGTTTAAATGTTAAATGTCAAAATATATGTGAAAATATTATGTGATAATATAATGTTTGTGTTTGCAAGTTTTGAACTTTTCAGGTACAAACAGGAAGGGATGGTCATGGTGCCCGGATTTGAAATTTTTGAATTTTAAATTAATGTGTAATCGCGCCCTTTAATTTATAAGTGTATTTGTAATTTAAATTTTGTAATTTTGTCCCTCCAAAGATGTTTTGGAGTTTCTTTAATTATGTGTAATTAGAGAAATAGGCTAGTGACGTATAGACGACAAGTGGCCGTTGCTTAAAGAAGCAAAAAGGACAAAAGCGCGAGCACCATGACTATCTCAATATAAACTGTTTATATGCATGTATGATTAGAACGTCTAGTATGCATGAATTGGGCAAACCACGTTTTGTATGGTTATTATGTTTGTCCAATAGCAACTAGTGTATACCGATAGATGTTTGACATAGGTAACGACTAGCATGATAACTTACAATATGCGTTTGATGAGACCTAATTAACCCTAAAATAAAAGGAACCCTTAAAAGGAATAAATAATTAAGTGTATGATTACCTCCCACCACCAATGCTACTCAAAGCTCTTCTACATAGTGGTGCTCCACAACTCAGTTGGGACCCACTGTTTCGTTGAGCTAGAGTAGTGTTTGAAGTGTAAGACACTTAGGGTGCTGGTTTAATGCTTAACTAAGACATAAGTTGCAGGCACAGCCGGGCTTATGTGCTTAGGGTAATGGTGCTAGGTTGGTTGCATGAGATGCACCACTAAGTGACAAAGAGTTGTCAACCTAATGTTAAGAGAGGGTATGAGATATTGTTGATAAAGATCAACCCATTATTTAAATTAATCTTGCGGTCTCAGACGGAGATTAAAATAAATAATCGCACTCTTAATCCCACTAAGGAAAAATCTAAAGTAGATTAACCCTAAGTCAAACAGGAAGGGTCATTGACTTAGATAAAATAGTGGGAGGGACAAATTATTTAAAGTCTTTAATAATTTGTTTTTAACTACATAACCGTATATTAACTGAAATCATATTTACATCTTTTTCAGCTTTTAGTATGACTAATCAACTGTCACTGCATTCAATTCTCGATACGAATAAACTGACCGGTTCAAATTTTATGAACTGGTATCGGAACTTAAGAATTGTTCTTAAGACCGAAAAGATAGCTTATGTCCTTGATACTGCTTTGCCTTTGCGCCTAAGGAAGGGGAAGATGGGTTCACGGAATTTGATTTTGAAACCCACAAGCAACACATGGATGATAATGTGTTGGCTTGTTGCATCATGCTGGCATCCATGTCGCCTGAACTGCGTAAACATCACGAGCATATGGATGCCCCCTCTATTATCATGCATCTTAAGGAGTTGTATGATATTAAAGGCAGACATGAAAGGTATGAGACCTTTAGGGAATTGTTCCTGTGCAAGATGACTGAAGGCATGTGTTTTAACCACCATGTACTCATTGAGAAGCTAGAGGGTCTAGGGTTCACAATGGATGCTGAATTAATTAATGACTTAGTTCTATCATCACTTCCTCCTTCTTTCAGTGAATTCATAATGGATTACAACATGCATGGGATGCTTGTGAGCTTGCCAGAGTTGTTAAGGATGTTAACGACTGCTGAAATGTCTATCAAGAAGGATGAGACACAAGCTCTTATGATTGGTGGGCCTGAAAGGGCCATGGGTAAGGGCAAGGAGCCTGCAAAAGGCAACTCCCTTAAGCCCAAAGAAAAACCCAATAAGAAAAAGGGCAAAAAGAAAGGTAAGGGAGCACCCAAGGACAAAAGCGATGTTATGTGCTTCCATTGTGGCAAATATGGCCATTGGAAAAGGAATTGTCCAGACTACCTGAAGAGTGTGAAGGAGCATGGTGATGCTTCAACCTCAGGTATTCACATGATTGAGATAAATTATTCTTATGCTAATCCGACTTTATAAGGTATTGGATACCGGTTATGGTTCTTATTATCTGCAATGTGTTGCAGGTGCTTAGAAGCCTAGAAGATTGGAGAAGAACGAGGTGGACCCTGCGCAGGTGATGAAGCAAGAGTTGCTGCTCATGCTGGTGGGGATACCGACCTCATTAGCCTACGGGCACCTTATTGCATTTGAATAATTGTCTTTATGTTCCCGGCATTTCTGGAAATATTATTTCTTGTTTAGAACAAGATGGTTTTGCTTTAACTATTAAGGATGGTACATTATCTATCATTTTGAATGATATTGTTTTGGTACGCTTCTTTAATTAATGGCTTGTATGTTTTAGAATTGGGAACTAAAGTGCTCAATGAAGATGTGAAATGACCTAGGAAAGACAATCAATCCTATCTTTGGCACTATAGACTAGGGCACATAAATGAAACAAGATTGTCTAGGATGCATAGAGATGGATACCTGGACTCCAAGGATTTGGAATCCTATGGACAGTATGAATCTTGTCTAGCTGGGAAAATGATTCATCAATGCCCAAAGGGCTTGAGATTCATAGGGCTAGTGAGTTATTAGAACTCATTCACTGTGATTTATGTGGCCTAATGTATATTGTGGCTAGAGGAGGAAACTCCTATTTCATTTACTGATGAAGTAGAGAAACGACGTGGCAAGATAGTTAAGTCATTGCGATCAGATCGTGATGGTAAATATTTGAGCCATGAGTTTCGGGATTATCAGAGAGAATAGAATTCTCTCGCAGTTTACTGCACTTTAACACACCACACCAAAATGGTGTCAGGAGAAACAAGACTGTGTTAGACATGGTTAGGTCTATAATGAGTTAGACTCAACTTCCAAAATTGTTTTGGGGATATGCCTTAGACACAGTGACATAACTTTCTAAATATGGTTCCGTCTAAATCTGTTCAGACCACACCATATAAGATATGGGATGGTAAGAGACCCAACCTGAGTTACCTCAGGGTATGGGGATCGCCAGCTTATGTCAAAGCGTTGACATCAGACAAACTTAGTGCTAAGAGTACTAAATGTCTATTTGTGGGGTATCCTAAAGGTACTAAGGGATACTACTTCTACTCCATGGAAGAACACAAAGTGTTTGTGTCAAAGAATGCTGAGTTCCTTGAGAAGGATTTGATCTCTCAAGGAGGCAGTGGGAGTAAGATTGATCTTGAAGAAGTACAAGATCCACAAGAACAGATTGAGGAACCCGAGTCTGCTCCGCAGGCGACGTTCTCCAATGGAGAAGTAAACACACAACTCCGTAGATCTACGAGGGTCATCCATCCACCTGAGAGGTACGAGTTTGTGATTGAGAATCAGCAAACTGTTGAGGATGATGAACCAAGTAACTACGAGGAGGTGGTCAAAGATGTTGACTCCTCTAGATGGCTTGAAGCCATGGAATCTGAAATGGATTCGATGTATCAGAACAAGGTATGGACCTTGGTTCCTAAACCGCAAGGAATAGTTCCTATTGGTAATAAATGGGTCTTTAAAAGAAAGACTGATGCAGATGGCAACGTTCAGACCTACAAAGCTAGGTTGGTGGCGAAAGGGTATCGACAAAGACAATGAGTTGACTATGATGAAACTTTCTCACCAGTTGCCATGATCAAATCTATTAGGATCATGCTTGCAATAGCAGCATACCACGACTATGAAATTTGGCAAATGGATGTCAAGACCGCCTTCTTGAATGGGTTCTTGAAGGAGGAAGTGTACATGACACAACCTGAAGGCTTTGAAATCGAAGATCAGGAGCATATGGTATGCAAACTACAAAGGTCAATATATGGGCTAAAGCAAGCATCAAGGAGTTGGAATATACGTTTTGATGAAGTCGTTAAGAGTAACGGTTTTATCAAGAACGAGGATGAACCTTGTGTTTACAGGAAGGTTAGTGGGAGTAATGTCGTCTTCCTAGTGCTCTATGTAGATGACATATTGCTAATAGGAAATGACATCCCCACATTAAAAATAACGAAAGAGTGGCTTTTAGAAAACTTTACCATGAAGGATTTGGGAGAGGCAGCCTTTATACTTGGTATAAAGACCTATAGAGATAGATCCAAGAGGCTGCTGGGTTTATCTCAATCCACGTATGTTGACAAGATGCTAAAGAGGTTTAGCATGGAAGGGTCGAAAAAGGGTTTTCTTCCTGTCAGTCATGGGGTACACCTATCAAGGGCTATGTGTCCTAAGTCACAGCCTGAGAAGGATCGCATGAGTGGAATTCCATACGCTTCGGCTATTGGATCCATCATGTATGCCATGATATGTACGAGACCAGATAACTCATATGCTTTAAGCATTACAAGCAGATACCAGTCAGACCCTGGAGAGGGTCACTGGACAACAGTCAAAATCATCCTTAAATACTTAAGAATAACTAAGGATGCATTTCTGGTCTATGGTGGGGTTAATGAGCTAACATAGAAAGGGTTCACTGAAGCCAGCTTTCAAAGTGACAAAGATGACTGTAAGTCACAATCAGTGTTCGTATTCACCTTAAATGGTGGGGTAGTATATTGGAAGAGTTCCAAGCAGGATACTAAAGCAGATTTAATGACATAAGCTAAATACATAGATGCTTCAGAAGCAGCTTAGGAGGCCGTGTGGATCAAGGAAGTTCATTTCTGAACTAAGGGTGGTTCCAAGCGTGGATGTGCCCATACAATTGCTTTGCGACAACACTAGAGCCATTACGCAGTCAATGGAACCTAGGTCTCATCAAAGATCCAAACACGTGCTCCGCAGATATCACTTGATTAGAGTAATCAATGATAGGATGGATGTAAAAATGGATTATATTCCCACAGTTAAAAACCTGGCCGATTCTCTGACAAAGGCTGTTTCTCAGAGAAAACATGATATACATTATGAGGCTTTGGGCATATGACTTAGGTCTGATTGGCTCTAGGCCAAGTGGGAGCTTGTTAGCATATGGATGTCCTAGAGACAATCTTTTGATTAAATAAAGGACACTAGATGTAGAACTTTGTTGGTCGCAAATAAATGAAAGCACTATTTATTCAGTTTCATATTGTGTCTCGATATTACTGTTAATATTATATGAACGAACTGGATAAACCCCTTGGAATAGAACAGGTATCTCTTGAGTATCTGTGATGAGATCACGATCATGAGGATTCAAGGATATTGCATGTCTATTCCTAATTATATGTTCCTAGTCTAGCGACACTGAGTTTGGGGATCAGTGATCTCGAGTAAGACTAGTACGACTTATCTACTTGTATATGGATACAACGTAAAGACCTCATGAGCTGCAGATATGGAGATATCTTAGCTAAAGTCGTGGGTGGACCTATACGAGTATAGCTCGTACTGAACAAACCCAAAAAGAGACTCTATGAGGAAATCTCACAGATAGTGTCATTAGAGTAATCTCTTTATGTTTGGGTATGTCTTTCCTTAGACCAAAATTTATTACCTAGACTGTGTTCTTGAAGGCATGTTTTGATTGTATGCCTCGTCTGCCTGAAACATGGAGACTCATAGGTATACTATTGGGCGTGTCCTTAAAGGGCACAGGGCTAGGGTAATAAGCTGAAGGAATTTGTCAAATCTCTGTGAGAGATTAGGTTATCTGTAAACCGGAGAAATCGGGATGACATTTACAGGGACTCGGGAATCTATGCATAGTAAAAGAGATCATGAGATGATCTGCCTTTAGAGTCAGTAAATTGAAGATTCCCTATTTCGAATAAAGCTTACCCTAAACCGCAGGGGTTGATACATTTCCTTACCCTAAGTTAATGGGAAGATAACCGAGACGAAGGGAAATACATACGGTAACCAAATATGTGCAATAGGATGATCAAGTCATTAATCTGACTAGTTCTGGGGCAACAAAGCATTGCTAGTGCTCTGTGTTGTCATTAATTGGGTTGTGGGCTTGTTGGGTCCAAGCCCAGTTATGTCAGAAGCTAAGTTGGACCTAATGGGTCACACACTAACACCTTGTAGTCATGATGGACTAGCTTTAAAGGTATTGGGCTTAATAATGGTTGTTAGCCCAAGAAGCTGTTTGGAAGCCCACCTAAATAGGTGGGTGGTGCATGGAGCTTAGTAATAGGCTTGGATAGTCCAAGCCATTACTAATTAATTTAATTAGTTAAATTAATAATCAAATATTTGAATTTCGAATTTCCAATTTGAATTTTGAAATTTAAAATTTAGAATTTGAATTTTGAAATTCGAATTTTGAATTTGAAATTTGAATTTTGAAATTCGAATTTTGAATTTGAAATTTGAAATTTTGAATTTTGAATTTCGAATTTCGCATTTGAATGTTTGAACATTTGAATTCAAGTGTTTGAATTCGAATTTGAATTGGCTTTGAAAAGATGTTTCATAACAAAAGGATAAGATAAGATCTTATTGGAACATATTCCTTGGATCAAGAAGCATCTTTGGAGCACATTCTTCGGCTGTTTGGGGCGCATGATTGAGTGATAAGAATGTCATCTTATCACTTAAAACAAAGCTCCATTCAGATTTGGTGGTTGAGGGAATCAGTGGGTGAGTTGATTCAAATTTTGAATGCAACTACTCAATATATTTGGACCCCTTCTAGGGCTGAATTATGCGCATGAAAAGTATACTATATGATAGTTTATGAATTTAACTTTAAATTATTTTGAACTTAGTTTCATGAGGATAAGATTGGAGGTTGTTGGCAAAATTGGTTTTGCAACAGCTCCACCTTATCCTCCCCTGTTTCATGCGCAACTTTCAAAGCATTTTTGAAAGATGGTTTTCATTTTGAATGATTTAATTCTCTCCTCCTCTCCAAGGTGTGCGCATATATCACACTAGTTCCTCTCCTTAGGGTTTTGAGAAAACCTAGCCTACTCTCCTTCACCTTACGCACCATTCTGTAGGGAAGTTCACTACACTTCTCCAAACAGGATACCTAGCCCCACCTTCACCACTTGTGCACATAGCAAGCCTCACTGTGGTGTTCATCTGGTGGCTTTAAAGAAGGAGTTCTTGCATCATTGACGAACGGTGGTGTGGATCACCATTAGAGGGTTTGAACCCTTCAAGCCTGACATCTGATCTCCCTGACTGATCAGGCCAAAAACAAGATAACATCATGCTGTCTTAAAGCATGAACCTATGTGTGCATGTATGTTTCCGCAGTAAAAATTTTGTTTTTACACCTTACATGCATCGGCCTTCAAAGGCCAGTTTACTTTCAATTAAGGCAAGACAAATTCCTGATTTCAAATACACAAACAAAAAAGAGTTATTAAGTTTAAACACTGATCACCTTTGTTGCCACAGGCGAGTCCTTTGTTTTATGTGCAAATATATTTTCATACAGCTTAGCATCTTTTTTGTCACTGTCAGCTTGAAGTTGCTTCAATTTCTTCTTAATTACCTTTACCTCCCTGTGAAATGAAAAACCATGTTCCCACAATGAGAAACTTCCATTTTAATCCAGTAGTAATTTTCTTTGGAGAATCAACCCTTTTAAGTACCTGTTTTGTGGGTCCACCTCAAGAGCTTTCTTGATGTCTACATCTGCCAAAAGATAGTCTCCAGTCTCTATATATGCTTGCGCTCGTCTGTACAAAGCTTTCACATTGTAAAACTCAATATCAAGCACCTGATGAAAAGAGCAAGAAAAAGTGATATGATAACTTTTCTTGTAACTCAGGCCTCCATGCTATAATTTTGTGGAGATATATAAAAACCATTAATGTAGCCTCACCCAACAGCTTAAACTTTTGAGTTGAATTGGTTCTTTACATGGTATCACAGCCTTGGTGTACCGGGTTCGATCCTCACCACCCCCCACTTTCTTTCTAGTGGAATTTCTTTCTTCGCACAGGTAGGTGGGCCTGTGCATTGTCCACCCTTCAAACCCAGTGGGCTCTCATGTGAGGGGGCGTGTTGAGATATATAAAAATCATTAATGTAGCCTCACCCAACAGTTTAAGCTTTTGGGTTGAATTGGTTCTTTACAAATTTGAATGATGAGATGATATTAATTCATTCATTTCCTTGTTTGCAGTCAGGCATGCATCAGTCTACATGAAGCTTCCAACATCAACATCAACATCAAGATCACCTTTATCCCAAATTAATTGAGGTCGGTGGTAGATGAACCCACATGAAAGATATAAAAATGTTGAAAATAAATAAATAAATAAAAATAATAATAATAATACATATATATATATATTATATATATATATATATATATATGTATATGAAGCTTCCAACATTGTGAAAAAATTTCAACTTCTTATGTAATAGTTTTCAAAGTTCATATAGTTTGGGCATTGCTATTATTCAACTAGAAATTAAGAACACATGTATTTCCTTTTCAGAATCGAAATATAAAAGCAACATTCGCAGGCAATAATGCTAAAAGATTGGTTACAATATGGAAAGAACAATCTCAACACAACCAGCGTTGAAGCCCGCCTCACCCCTAGTACATTTCTAGCCATTTATGCACCATCAGCTCATGAAACAACTTAGCTGAATAGGACTGAAGTAGATAACCTACGTGAGGAGAATTAAGGGAAAGGTAGTGGATTGATGACCCACATGAGCAAGAGAGATGAGGAAAAAGGGAATATGCATAGGGGATTTTCTTGTAATGCCTAGACACCCAGCAGCAGGGGAGAGGAAGAGTGAGGTTTGAGTGAAGTTTGCAAGTTAAAAGCAGAGAGGGGAGGGGGAAAGGAAAGCAAGAATTCAGTTGGAAGAGTGGGATTTGGGAGGAAGCTAGCCCTTCAAAGACTTAGCCTAGTTACCGCAATGCTCCATTTCTGTTTCTTTCTTATTTCATCTCTGTAATCTGAGTTAATTCCCAGTTTTCTGCAATATTTGAAAGGGTTTCTATCAGACTATTGCAAACTGGATAGTAACTCCAAGTAAATCAACTCAAAATTCAAAGAACTCGTCTACTAAATAGCACACCTGGACTCTCCATGAGAACTAGTTTATTTTCCTTTACCTCCCAACTAGTTTTACCTAAAGCATACAACTTGTAACTACTACTGCCACCCAAATTTTGTTCTCTACCATTAGCCAATCTGCTCACAGAATTGGCTGCTTCAAATGTTATGCAACAGTTGATTGGCTATTCACCTGTGAACATAGCTTGATTGCTCCAGGAAAGTCATTAAGTTTAAGGCTACAAGCTGCACCATTCAACCAGCATGACACTCTCAGTGCCTTAGCTAGCTTTTGCTCATTATCCCCGAAGGATCCGTCTTCATCAACAAAATCAGCAGCCTGAGAGTGAACAAGGTATCACGGATCTGGTATGAATGAAAGAATCTTAATGAACTTGAAAAACCAAAGCCACAGCAAGTCAAGGATTTACCTTCTCATACTTCTTCCCTGCTCGCTGATACTTGCCCTCTTTAAATAATAAATTTCCTTCTTCTTTCTTCCTCCCAGCAACCTCAATTTTCTCATTACTATTCAATTCCCATGGTGCTTTCTCCTTTCAACAAATATAAGTTAAAAGTATTAAAAGCACTAATTTAGCCAGATACATATATGTACTTAACAACAAACTATACACCTCATTGTAAGAGAAACTAAACGATACTGCAAGCCACTTTGTTTTCCTCCATTCTCTAGTATTTCCATCAGTCTTTAAAAAAAAGATATATATTCAACTCCTCAATAGACCAAAGCATAGTGTTTTTTTGTTCCTTTTTCATTTACCTTAATAAAATCCATCATCTCAATGTCATAAACTACATTTGAGCCTGGTGGCACAATAGCAAAATCTCGCCTCACTTCAACATTTCCAAATGCATAATCAGGGTGTATGTTAATTATGGCCCTCTCACCCTTCTTCATTGTTTGCACTGCTCGGTCTAGACCAGTAATCACTTGTTCTAAAGACAGCAAAATAAAAACATTAGTATCATTACTTTTTAGATATCATTTACACTCAATGACCATCGCAAGAAAAGGGGGGGAAAAAGCATGCAAAATAGTGTAGTTAAGATATAATAAGAATAAACTTACCCTCATCAGTTATGAATTTCAAGGGTTGCGCTTCATCAATTCCTCTTTTCTCAAATACAGTGCCATCTTCCAGCATAGCTGTGTACCTGACTGCCATAGCAATTTTAACCAAAACAATTAGTAAAATTAGGTTCCTTGTTTTACATTCAAGTGTTTTCCCAGCAAACCATTCTAGAAAAATGCTACATAAAAGTTACTTGTGCAATCTTTATTGTCCATTGACCACTACAATAGTCATTTCATCCTCTTTTTGATATGCATGTGATTGTGCTTCAGTGGACTTTTACATGCAAAAGTCAATATATTTAATAAATTTTCTTTAATGTTTTTTCTTAATTTGTTATGATTAAACGTTAAAGTAAATTTAAAATTGAATTGGAAGATAATCTGAGGGGAAAAGAGCTTTAACACCTAGACTCCTATAACTAAAAATGACACAGGATTTGGGAATGATCAACATGAAACTAGCCACAACTCATAATCAATTATAGTATAGAAGATCTATGAACTGAATTATTCTTTCATCACAGTAAACAGTAAGTTTTTATTTCGATTATTAACTTCACATAACAACATAGTTTATGAGATTCAATACTTCTTATATGCTAATGATGTGAACACCAAGGAAAATGCAAGAAACCAGACTTTTGAGAAATTACAGTCTGTTAGAAACTGAACCAAAACAATCTTAGTTAGGGTTAATCTACTGTATTATTCCTCTGAGAATACTGGCACCAGTATGCTATAAGTACGAGTGTTGTAGACTTATACCAATCAATAAAGACTGAAACTGCAAAAAGATAATACAGGGCATTTCCCCCTCACTGTCCTCTACTTCTTTTCATGCCTGTATCTTCTCCCCATCTCCTATCTTATAGCCATGCAGGTCAACTTTCCCTCCCCATTCCCCTTAATTCCTTCCTGGAAATATGTTACACAAATCAGTCAATTTCCTTTGATTTCCTCTTAAACAATCTGCTACATTAATCATTCAGTTATCCTTGATTGCCTCTGTGCTCTTTCCTAATGTAAACCTTGGTAATATGTGGTTTTCTAATATAAGTCATAGCAGTAGGTGGTTTCCTAACAATACTTCCCCCAAACCTTAACTTGGTCCTCAAGGAGAAATGTAAGAAACTCTACTTGCAGTATTATAGACGATTCCCAGGAATTTTCAAAACCCATCCTGCCATTTAATTAGGACTTCAGTGAGACCCTGGAGCGTGATTCTGTAATCCAGTACCTTTACAGGTTGCACCTTGAGTTACTATTCATCATATAGGAAAGCAGGTAATGGACCAACAACCATTAATTCAAGCGGTAAAGAGTTTGTTCCCCTTAACAAAAGGGCTCCAGTTTGAGCCCTAGGAATGGAGAATATGGTGTAGGGAGTGTGATACAGCCCCAGGCCTACGAGTATATTCTACACCCAAATGCAGTGGATCTGTGGCACTTGCTGAGTCAGCCAAATGATTAGTTAGGAGAATATTTCTCTAGGTTGTTAGAAGGGAAGTTTGTTATGGAAGGGGGCTAAATAGTCGTTGGAGAGTAAAATGTGATAGGCTGGAATTTGGGACTCTTTTGGGATTTGGGAGAGACTCCGAGCACTCTCTAATTTGCTCTGAAGTTATCTTTTGCTTTTGCCTTTTCCATTGTAATTTTCTAGCCTTGTTGAATTCAATCCATATCGAGATTTCTTTTATCCATAATACAAATTCTATTTTGAGTTTCTATAATTTCTCAGTTGATTTTTTGGAGTTCTAACAGAGTGTCGGCCCCTATATGTGTTCAACAGTGATTGAAACGGACTAGTTGGGTTTCTGAATGAACTGGTTGAGAAAATAAAAAAATAATAAAAAAAAGCATGAAAGAAAAAAGTGGGTAATGACTCTCACAGGCACAAAAACATATTTCTTAAGAAGTGAGACATGGAATACGGGGTGCAGACAGCTGCTAGCAGGTAAGTTCAATTTAAGAGCAACCTGGCCACGATCAAGGATCCCAAATGGCCTATAAAACCCAGGACTAATCTTTTCATTAACCCGCTTTGCAAATGACTTGAGTCTACAATGTTGAATAGCCTTGGTACAACGGTAGAAGTTGTCGCCATATGACCCAGAGGTCATAGGTTCTAATTATGTAATTATCCTTGTGCAAGTAAGACTACCAACTATAGAACCACACAATAGGTCTGACCCTTACTTAGACCTTGCGCATAACAGGAATTCATAGCATCAGGTTACCCTTTATCTTCTCCCCATCTCCTTTCTTAAAGTCATACAAATCAAATTCCCCTCATGATTCCCCTCGATTACCTTACTCGAAATATTATACAGATCACTCAATTTATGTTACATTAATCATTCAATTCTCCTTGGTAGCCTAACTGCACTCTTGCCTAATATAAATCTTGGTAATATGTGGTTTCCTAACACAGTCACATCAAGAGCCTGCAAATATTTAATAATCCTTGAGTCAAAGAAAATTGTTAATAATGAAACATCAGAGGACGGCTATAGATTTCAAATTTCCTATCACATCATATGATAGATAATCCTTCTAATTCTAGATCCGTTCTGATTGAAATCAACTGCATCAATAAGAAACCTCCAAACCAAAATGGTTGAACTAGTTGATCTTAAATAATAAAATGAGTGTCATTTACTTACCAGTAACATTTGCACCCTCATTGGCTGTGGAAGCACCCTCCCCTTCTTTCAAAATCTTCTTAAGCACCATGGAGTCACCAGTAACATTTATGACAGGTTTGAAGGACACCAATTCAATATTAACATGCAGCACCGAATTGGGAGGAATTGAATGCAACCCACTGCCAGATTCTCTCCCCATCTCCCCAAAGGCATCTGTAGTCACCATATGAAATACAATTCCAAACTAATTATTTGAGATATTGGTCCACAAGATCCCTGAAGCTAGGGAAGTAAAGTGAAATTTAGGCTGGTATCAAGATATAGAATAACTTATAACCAAGAAGAGTTTGAAAGAAGTCATTGGCTATGTACCCAATTTTACAGAGTTATGCCAAAAGCAGGCTTGACTTTCAATTGGATTTCGCAATTGATGCACAAATATTAATATTTGCAGTTCCATAGATTGATCAATTTTTCAATGTCTATTATGGTATAGTAACCAAGGTACTAGGAAAACAGGAACATTTCAATGGACTATGAAGATGGTTATACCAATTTTATTTCAGTCAAAGTCATATTTTGAGAAAGAAATTTCATGAATCTTAACATAATGAGAGAATATACGGACATATAATAAACCTTTCATTTGGCTACCAGAAAGACCAAAAATACAGATACTATAGATTGAACAGAAGAACAAAAGACATACACTGAGGTTGAACAATTAATTTAGCCTTCTCTCCCCTTGTCATGGTCATGATTACTTTCGGCAATCTAGGAAAAAGATGACCTTCAACCAGTACCATAATTGGTCAGACAGGTTGTGAGATGAAAAATGAAATTACATTCCCTGTCTAATGAAATAAAATAAGAGCACAACTCAACAACAATACCATCCTTCACATGAAATTCAACTCCTCCTTCCGGTGTTTCTGCTACAACAGTGCCATCATCTAGCGCCACCTGATACTTCACTGCAATAGCAACAAAAGAACACACAGCTAATCAGTTGACACATTCTTCATTTCCAAAACAGGCCAAAAGAGACAAAGCAACAGAAAACCGAAATGGATATATAACTCTCAACTGGTTGATATGTTCAACTGATGGGAAGCAAAAAATATGTATAAGCAGCTATTAGAATACCAAGGACTTCATCTAAATCACCAGGCCGCTCATTCCCGCTCCCTTTCTCCATAATTTTCTTGAGAATTCCACCATCTTTGCAAACATCCACCACTTTGATCCACGAAATGAGTTCCACCTCAAACTGCAAAATGCCTCTAGAATCATCAGGCAATGTGAACAATGCTACCTCTCCCTTCTTCATGGTTATAATCCCATGATCCAACCCAGCAACCACTTGTTGACCTATCAACCCCATCAACAAATAAACAAATCTAAGTCACACCCACATAAAAACATATATTGAAGAGAAAAAGATGTTTGTCATTTTAAAATACACAATTTTGTGTCATTTTTAATGAAACTACTTTATTTTGTTGTATTTTTACATTCTCTCTTCTCCACTTTCTTTTTTTCCTAATTTTTACATTCTCTCTTCTAGCACCAAAGATTCAGTGCATCTCACAAATTGGAGCATTACATGTCAGCTAAAATTCTCTCTCCCCTGCCAAATTTCCTCTCTCTCCTCTGAGGTGTAATGCTCCATTTATGGGATACACTATATCTAGGTGCTACAGTAGCACCAAAAATTTATTCCAAAATAAGATAATTTCATTAAAAATGACACTATGGTTTAGAACGACAAATACTTTTTCCGTATTGAAATTACATTTAAAAAAAATGCCAACAAGTTGTTGTTCTCAGTTCTCACCTTGACCAAGAGTAAATGTCATAGGTTGATTTGTATCCCTAGTGGAATCAAACTTTGTTCCATCAAGTAAAGTCCCAACATAGTGAACTGTATTGAATATTGAGCATTGTTTAGTAGTTATTTGCATAAAAGAGATTTTAAGATTTTTGAGTGATGATGACTAACCAGTTACTTGGTCGTTGAAGTCAGGGGTTTCCCATCCGAGTCCGCGCTTGATCAGCTTCTTTTTGAGACCCGAGTTACTGAGTTGCCTCTCTTCGCCAACCTTTTGTGGTGGTGCCGATTCGATAACCTCACCGGGTTCTTCGTCGAGTTCATCCTCGTCCTTTACGTCTGACAACACCACCATCACTACCAACCTTTTTTTTTTTTGCTTTCTTTCTCGAACAATCCTCTAATTAGAACAAAAACGCTGTCTGCCTGAACGGTAAGTTATGTTAACAAAACATTCGCGAACGTTTTTAGTTTCAGAAGGTAAAAAATTGTGGATACAGAAATGCATTTTTTTTTTTTTTGGTAAAATAGAGAAATGTATATAACCTTTGATTTTAGTGTGCCAATTTAAAAATGGGAAAGGTTATAGTTATTATTATTAAATTTTAACCGTTAATTTTTTTATAATTTATTATGATTAATAATTAATTAATAAGTATAATCAAATAAATTATAATAATTAAATTTATGAAAATCAACTGTTAAAATTTAATAATAATAAATAATAAGAATAATTATAACATTTTCCTTTAAAAATTACTCCGTAATTTGAAACCTTATATTTTTATCTTGTATGTTATTTATTATTCTTCTAATATCTCGATAACCTTTATTTTATTATTCTTCTAATATCTTAATGAGTTTTATATTTATTATATAACATAATATAACTTCATTTTTCTACCCACATTAAAGAGGTGAGATCCACATGTTTTTCTTTCTCTTTCATCATTTCATTTTTTTTTCTCCATGTGAGAGTTGAACACAAAATAAATCATGTAACATAACATTAATAAAACCCTATCTTAATTTGAAGATTCACGAGTATTTATTAGACGAAGATAAACTTTGAGTACTGATTATAAAATATAAAGTGACTTTTATTTCAAAATCCTTTTGGAATAACTTTCATTCTCAACTAAATTTATCCTTAACGATGGCTTACCAAAAACAACCTTATCCTTAATGACGTGTCTTACGTATCTAGTAGAAGCCATTAGATTTTTATATTTTTTTATTTTTAATAAAGTGGAAGGGCAAAGCCCCGGACATAATTAGTACATAGTATAGGATAAAACCACATAATATAATATCTGATTAAATTTTAATACTATCATACATTTGATATGATATTATATAAAACAATATCTTCTGATATTTTAAAAATTAATATATTAAAAAAATTATTTTAATATATTAATATTAAAATGATATATATTAATTCTTAGAAATCATACTTTTAAACAACATTAATGCATCGACCTTTGTCATATATAATCTTACCCCCGGAGCGATCCCTCTATACATCAAAATCACGCACTCTTCTACGTGCGGCCAGTATATTGATGATGCGAGACTTGAACCATATAACCGTACGCGCATCTTTTAGCAAATTATATATTGGGTTTATCATCTATCATTTAATATGATCACAAAAATTTTCCTACATTCACAATATTTTGTGAGACCCGCAGTAAAAAAAAAAAAAAATCCGGCACGCAAAACGAATCTCTATAACATAACATAATCATTTTTCCTACCATATAACTCCCGTAAAACCCTTACATATTTTAATTTACATGGGTTAAAAAGCCCAAAAATAATAACCAAATTAGAAAAGCAATCGAATTAACAAATCTCATCACCATAAACAGAATGAAGAATGCAAATATCCAAAACACAAGACGAAAGAAAGAAAGGACTCTTACAAATCTCTCTCTCTCTATCTACCAAAACTCAACAAAGCATTCCTAAGATGGTTGATCAGAAAACAACATTTCCCTTTCCAACAGCGTAGCTTTTACTTCTCGGGTAGGAACCTGGCACAAAAGCAACACCCCCTTCCGACAAATCAGAAGGCATATCCTCCTCGTCAATCCGAGCCATTCCAACACTTGTGGACTTAGGCAACCTTTTTGAATCGAAATTAGACAGCACGTGTTGTTGTTGTTGTTGTTTTAGAACCAAATCCATGTCAATTCTATTTACCAAAGTCCTAGCAGATGCTGCTCTCACGAGTTCTGCGAAATCCTCGTTAACCTCAGACCTCCTTGATGTGGCTGCGCTGTGGCTTCTCGACAAAGTAGAGAATCTTCCAGCATCGTCCATTGGGTTGCCATAGCTCATGTTTTGACCGCAGTTTGTTATGCTTTTCACGTACATGTCCCTTGCTTTGCTCAGAAATCTAATTGGTGAAGCCACGATCCTCAAAAACATGCTCTGGCTATGTCCCTTGCTCCTCATCTTCAATTACAATTGAATAATTCCCAATATGTGGCTTAGGCTTATTGTGATTAGAATAAATGGGGTTGATCAGAGAAGTTGATAACTAAATTATCCGAAGAAGTTTGTTACGGGAGATAGTTGGGTTTGGGAGAGAAAGTGGGTTTTGTAGTTGCAAGCAACAAGCTATGTAAGTATGTGTGAAACCGTGAGCTGTGCCGGATATTGGACTTTTTCATAGCACACCGAATTCTGAAAACTGAACTATTCAAGATAAGAACGAAACCGCAGAACGTGTTGGCCAACATTAATATTATTATTATTATTATATGTATATAATATTAATTTAATGAGGAAGGATATTCTTAGTATTAAAATTTTCTACTACTAACTTACTACTTATCTAATCACCATTGAATCAAGGAGAGAGAATGTTAAAAAGTTTTTGAAAAAGAGAAAATATTGATCCAATGGTGATTAGATAGATAGTGAGTTAATAGTAGAAGATTTTGATAATAAAAATATCTCTTCTGTTAGTTTAATAGGTCTAAGTTGTTGAAAATAGAAAAAAAGTAAAACTATGTGACTAGGAGATAAGTCAGATTAGAAGGGCTTATCCTATTCTAATTTTGAGACATGGACACATGTTAGTCATATTGAGGAAGCTTGCGTGTATAACTGAATTTATGTCACGCTGTAATTGTGAAACACTCGAGCATAACTGTGATCGTGTTATTCGTTAGGACTTAGGTGTGACATTACAAATCCAATAGGGTTTAAATTCATTAAATTATCTTATATTTTCTTAGCAAAACTGTACTAATCGAGAATTTCCAGGGCAAAAAGACATCTCTTTTGAAAGTTTAAGAAGATTTTCCATGAATTAACAACCAATGATGTCAGGCCTAATTGCCAACCACTTTTGTATATTTATTTAAAGGGAAAGTTATACTTACAACCTAATTTTGTTTACAATTTTTTATAATCATATCTTAACCGTTGATTTTCACCAATTAACGATTGTCATTTATTGCGAATTAATAATAAATTAATAAATTTGATTTACAAAAATCTTAACCGTTATTGACGGAAATCAACGGTTAAGATATGATTGTAAGATGTTATAAACAAAAAAATAGGTTGTAATAATCTTCCCTTTATTTAAAATCTAAATAGTTTTGTAAAACAAAATTAAACTCAAGATATTCATAACCACAACGATATCAAGAATCTTAAACAATATCATATTAGATAAAAATGTCTAATTAAGTTGTATTTAGCCTATATCCTAGGAATACTAGCCTATATTTAGCTATATTTATAATCTTGGTTTCCAAGACTAATGTCAATTTTTTTACCAGTTTTTCATTTTATTACATACAAAATTTTGGAAGCTATGAGTTTAATTGTAACCAAAATGCCTACTTAATTATCGTTGCAAAGTAATTTTCTAAACGTGCAGATTTATTATGCTGTCGTGATCCATATGTATTAAGCTGGAGGCGCACCTTGTATTATTAAGGTTGGAATAGGTTGAAATTACACATGTACTCTTGTAGAGTTGTAGTAGCATACAGCAGAGAAGATACAGCACGCCTCTGGAAAAAGTGAAACGAAGACAATGGAAATTATTAGACTGGAGTCTGGACTCTTCTGGAGGCTTAAAGCTTCGAGAACAAATGAAGGCTTTCCCATGTTGGCAACTCATAATAAAGATTGTTGAATTGTGATTGACGTATTTGTCATCACATTCCTACAACTAACAACTAAAAGTCCTCAGTCTAGAAGAACTCAAAATGAATTTATATTGTATTTTTTGCAAAATTTGATTGTTATACTGGTCTAATTCTATTAAAGATATTAAAAACAACATCCGTTTATAATTTTTTTTGAATAAACTTCCATTTTATTCCTGACAATATTTACGAAATCCTTTTTAGTCCCTAGTAATAAAAAAGGACCAAATTGGTCCCTAAAATGATAAAAAAGGACCAAAAAATATTTATTACAATTGACAGAAGGACTAAAGTGACCATGTTTTCATAATTTTAAGGACTAATTTGATCCTTTTTTATTGTCATGAATTAAAAAATATTTCGTAGATATTGTCAGGAACCAAAAAGAGTGTTTACTCTAATTTTTTTATAAATTATACTAAGTATCATTAGTATACATTCTTGATTGAAATATGACAGATCATATTTAATGTAGTTTGTAAATACAACCTTACCAAAAATATTGTTCAAGACCCCACACAGCATAATATATTAGGCTGGTCTCTCATCATGGTGGAGCTAAAGAGTAGATAGGAGAGGTGAAAAAAATTATTTTAACTCAAAAATTTAAGTTGATAAATAATGGATCTTCAATAATCTTGATATAATATCTCTCTGTCCCTTCTTACAATAGTCATTTGAGAACGGTAAAGATCTGATGATCCCTCAAGTCATGTATTATTTTAACTCACAAGTTTAATCTAGGAAGTGATAAACCTTAAATTAATATTACATCTCTGATCTAATAACATGTGATGAGTTATTTCCAAAAAAAAAAAATAACATGTGATGAGCTTTGAATGGTTTGGTATTATATTTCTTTACCGACGCGAGATCGTTATATTGAATTGTATTTCTCATCGAGGGATCCGGAGATGACTTGTCCCCCATTTTTTGGCTCGTTAGATATTGATTTACTTAAAAGAAAATTATTGAATATTGAATAGAAATCACAGCGCATGACTTCAACTAATGTCCTTTGTCTTTAACCCATTTTGCCTCCATAGAATTATATAAAACTTTGCTTCACGTTGTTGGTTCTGGATGAACTTAAACGGGGATGAATTGATTTTATTAAGAAAAATTCAATTAAAAAAAACATAATTGTAATAAAATAAAGAGTAAAGGAAAGAAGTGACATATTTATTTAACGTGAAAACAAACTCCAACCGGAGGGAAAAAACTCACGATCCCAATTTGAATACATTTATCGAATTAAAAGATAAATTCACTATTAATCAATTCAAAATACAAAAATAGATCATATTCTACCCTTATACAAGAATTAACGTGAAACCTTACCCAAAATTTTTGGAATCCTACCCCTAGGATTCTAATGGAGTCTAATTAAAGACTCTCCAAAGTCAAACGGCTCCCATTTTTATTCACAATGAACAAAGACTGACTCATTTCTAAGCCATGACATTTTCTAAAGTCAAGAAAAAAAATTCAATTAAAATTGGCTACCTTACCACTTCTAAATAATAAGTAAATAGGTACAAATAAAACCTAAGTGATGAACTTTATAAATCTGTTCATGCCTTGATTCCCAAATTAATTTAAATGTGCCTTAAGAAGAAATACCCATAATGTGTTATAGATTTATATAAGGCTCATATATTCTAAGGCCCATACATCTGAATGCCCAATAAAGGGCAACCACATTGTGACACCCTCCCCTGTATGCATCCAAGGGAGATGTCTGTTAAAACCGATTAGAGTAGCAATGTTAACGTATTCAATTGAAGGAAATACATCTTACAATCTGATACGCACCCTGGACCAGCAGCAAGGGAGGGAAGCGGTGATGGTGATGTTGAGAGAGGAAGAAGGATGACGGTGGAAGAAGCTCCTAGAAGAGGGAGCAGAGTGAAGATGCGTTCCAAGTGGACTGAGGATTACCACTTGGAATGAGCTGGGCCGTAGAAGACCCCATGGGTGGGATGGGCCGAAGATGCAACTGAAGCCCATTTGGGGAAAGAGGATAGAAACAACACCTTATGGGTGTGGTAAATAATGGGCCTGCGTGAGTAGCCCAATAGGAGTATTTTGGAGCTCTTTTTATAGTGAGAGTCACGTTTCTAGGAGGGATCTGATCATTGTAACTGCCCCTTTCTTTCTTCTTTCGCTGAAATCTTCTTGGAGTTCCCGGTAAACTCGAATTACCGTTGAATCTAGCAATATACGTTTCTTGTTTGATTTCTTTGTGCTTGATACTATCATTTTGGTGCTTTCATTGAGAGGCAACTTCTGTATCACATCACCATGACAGAAGGAACTCGCAGTGCTGTGAAGCAGCAGAACGCCATTGACGAATGTTTGAACCATCTGCAACACCACGAAGAACAATTCAGTGCATTAGGAGTCCTGTTGAAGGAAATGAACTTAAAATTGACGATGATGGAGGCAAAAATAGATCAATAGCAGCGAGGTAAAGGAAAGGCAGAAACCTCATCAGGAGAAGGGATTAACGGCTTATTTGGTAACAATCCATTTAAATCAGTCAAACTTACTATACCTCGATTTAATGGAGGAAACCCGGAGCCTTGGATTCACAAGATCCAGCAGTTCTATGGCTTCCACACCCTGTCCGACGCGGAGAAATTCACACTCACGTCGTTTCATATGGATGGAAAGGCGGAGGAATGGTATCATTGGATGGATCGTAATGGCAGATTGAGAACCTGGGATCAATTTCTGGAAGGTTTGCGTTCCCGATTTGGTCCTTCACGATATAGGGATTTGAGAGGGGAATTGGGTAGACTGACCCAGGGTACTACTGTGGATGATTACCAGACGCACTTTGAGCAATTGGCAAATCAAGTTATTGGAATTGATGATTTAGCATTGCAGAGCTACTTTGAATCTGGCCTCAAACCAGAGATCCGCAAAGAGGTACGAATGCATCTTCCTGCAAGTTTAGAGCAAGCAATTGATTTAGCAAAGATAGTGGAAGACAAGCTAAATGATCGAAGCACTAGTAGAATTTTTTACAATAAAAATCACTTGAACAGTGCTGTCACTAACCAAGCTGGGTTATTACCCACTCCTTCCAAGAATTTGACTATTGGCACGAGTGCAACTAGAACCACTCTTCCCATGAGGAAGCTGTCCACTGTTGAAATGGCCGAAAAGAGAGAGAAGGGACTGTGTTTCTATTGTGATGAGAAATTTAATAGAAATCATGTCTGTAAAGGGAAGATGTTCATTTTAGTTATGCAGGAAGATGGTGATGATCCACCGCTGTCGGAGGAGACACTTCTAGAGCTGGAGCAGGTTGCTGAAGAGTTGGAAGGAAAAGAACCTCTATTACCCGAAATCAGTTTGCATGCCATGGAAGGGCAGCACTCGACCAGTACACTAAGAGTCACCGGGAAGATCAGTAATGTAACAGTGCAGATACTGGTTGATGGGGGTTCAACCCATAATTTTATCCAGGAGCGTTTGGTAAAATTCTTGGGTTTGGAGATCATACCCACACAGAAATTTCAAGTATTGGTGGGGAATGGAGAGAAGTTGGGCTGTTTGGGTATATGTCCTAAGGTAGCTATGGATATACAAGGGCACGGTTTCTGTCATGATCTCTATGTGCTGCCAATTCAAGGGGCTGAGGTGGTTTTGGGGGCACAATGGCTATCTGAGTGGGGGGATATTACTATCAATTACAAGCAATTGGTGATGCGGTTTGAACGAGAAGGACAATCAGTGCAGATACAAGGAGAATCCAATGCTAACCTGCAGCCCATTCAATTACACCAGTTTCGAAGGTTGACAGCTTCCGATTCTGTAGCTTGCCTCTACCACCTACATGCTACTATGTATCCCCATGAATCTTCAATAGCCATGAGAAGCCAACCTGACGCTCGGGTGCTACAAGTCCTCCAGAAATTTGAACAGGTATTTGCCAAGCCATCAACATTGCCTCCCCATCGACAGCAAGATCACCAGGTTCATTTAGAACCTGGAACAAAGGCAATCAGTGTTAGGCCCTATAGATATCCACACTTCCAGAAGACAGAAATGGAGAAATTGGTAAAAGAAATGCTGGAATCAGGGGTGGTACGTCCCAGTATCAGTCCATTTTCTTCTCCGGCATTGCTGGTAAAAAAAAACGACGGTACCTGGAGATTTTGTGTAGATTATAGAGCTCTTAATCAGGTCACGGTAGCCCACAGTTTTCCCATTCCGACCGTGGATGAGATGCTTGACGAGTTGGCAGGGGCTTCTATCTTCTCCAAAATGGACCTCAGGGCTGGTTACCACCAGATCCGCATGGTGGATCATGACATTTATAAAACGGCTTTTCGCACACATGACGACCACTATGAGTTTGTGGTAATGCCGTTTGGCCTAACCAACGCCCCAGCGACCTTCCAGGGAATCATGAACTCCATCCTTAAGGTATGTTTGAGGAAGTTTGTGATTGTCTTCTTTGATGATATTCTCATTTATAGCAGGACCTTAGACGACCATCTGGAGCACCTGCATGCTGTCCTGGAATCGGCTCCAGTCTTTGATGATATTCTCAACTCTTCATTTCATTCAGCCATCGGCTCCAGTCCCTTCCAAGTGTTGTACGGTCGAATCCCTCTTCCGTTACAACCATACGAGCAGTCCTCCTCACCCATCGAGGCTGTAGATACCTTGTTGACCCAGAGAGATCTCATTATTCGGCAGATCCGGGAGACTCTCCACCGTACTCAACAGCGCATGAAGAGCCAAGCGGACAAACACCGTCGGGATGTACAGTTCACGGTGGGCGATCAAGTTCTCGTCAAACTACAGCCGTACCGCCAGAAATCCGTCCGCAATCAATCTTTCTCCAAGCTCCGACGCCGTTACTACGGTCCTTTTCTGGTGACTGAGCGCGTGGGTGCGGTCGCATACCATCTCACCTTGCCTACCGGATCTCGAATCCACCCGGTGTTTCATGTCTCCCTCTTGAAACCGTACCGGCAAAACATGTCTTTTCACCCGAGCCCACTACCGACGGTGACGTTGGATAACCACCCAGTGACCGAACCGGTTGCGCTCCTGCGTTCCAGAACCATTTCCAAGGGGAAAGTTGACGACTTTCAAGTTCTGGTAAAGTGGAGTGGCCTTCCGCTTGAAGATGCCTCTTGGGTTTCCGTCACCGAGTTCGCTCAGGCTTTTCCCCACTTCGATCTTGTGGGCAAGATCGGATCTTTAAGGGGGGAGGGAATTGATACGCACTCTGGACCTGGACCAGCAACAAGGGAGGGAAGCGGTGATGGTGATGTTGAGAGAGGAAGAAGGATGACGGTGGAAGAAGCTCCTATAAGAGGGAGCATAGTGAAGATGCGTTCCAAGTGGACTGAGGATTACCACTTGGAATGAGCTGGGCCGTAGAAGACCCCATGGGTGGGATGGGCCAAAGATGCAACTGAAGCCCATTCGGGGAAAGGGGATAGAAACAACACCTTATGGGTGTGGTAAATAATGGGCCTGCGTGAGTAGCCCAATAGGAGTATTTTGGAGCTCTTTTTATAGTGAGAGTCACGTTTTTAGGAGGGATCTGATCATTGTAACTGAATTCCCTTTCTTTCTTCTTTCGCTGAAATCTTCTTGGAGTTCCCGGTAAACTCGAATTACCGTTGAATCTAGCAATATACGTTTCTTGTTTGATTTCTTTGTGTTTGATACTATCACAATCATACTGATTAAAACTTGTGTTGCAATCGAAATTTAGTAAGTGAAACCGTTAGGAACAAAAAAAACCATTGGAGCTGAAATCGTAATTGTTTTTTAGGAAAATAGTATGTCTTGCAAAAATCGTATAAAATCAGGTTTGCAAGCTTTTGAAAATTTTCTTTGACATGAAGAAAGTAGACATCTGGGGCTTTACATACATATAAAATTTATCTCATTCGGAGGTCTGTAGCCCCAGAAACAAAACTCGCAAGATACATGTTACAATAGTGTAAAAACAATCCGAATTTACATCTGCTGTTTTCATTTCAAAAAAAAAAAAACATAGTGTCATACAGTACCAAGACTGCGTAAATTCATTACAAAAAAAGATATAACTTCATGCAACAACAAAACATAACACTGCTGCAACATGCTCCAAATTCAACACTACAATCAGCCCAACACCGAAATCACATATGACCAGATTTACAACAGCAAATAAACTTAAAGCAGAATTTTTCCATGCGGACACACCATCAAATACTTCTTCGTACTCCTACAATTTTATAAAATTGAGCCCCAAGAAAGGGTGAGAAAAATCCCACTAGTGTGGCAGAAAATCCAATAATGCAACAGTAATAGTTTAGGTACAAAATTTTCAAAATGCTACATAATCAAATAATTCCTGAGCGGATACGAAAATGCAATAGAATGCGTATATAACGCCATAATATTATATGTCATAGTACTAAAGTGCACATATCAATTGAGGCTTATGCGAACTGAGTCACGGTTCATTCTCCCTGGTACCTAAGGGATGCCTATATGATGCATGCTCAAACATATGCTTCCTTTTCTCAAATAATTTGTTTTCCAAAACTGAATGTAGAATGATGCATGAAATGCTATGGTTTGCTTCGCACACACATGACAAAAATATTTAATGTATGATGTTCATGAGCATGATCAAATATCAGAATCAGAAAATCATAGTTCACATGACTATGACACCAAAATCTCGAACACATCATATCTCCAAAACAGAATTACCACACATCATCTTCAAATGCAGATTTCAAATACTTTCCAACAGGATTCATATGAAACATATGAGCAACAATTTAGAAATTCAAGAATTAAATTAATAGTCACAACAAAATAACCCACCGAACACTTACCTTGGTGCTTTAGATTTTTAACCAAAATATCATCAAAATCAGTCCCCTTTTCTTTAGAGACTTGCGCACCTAATTACAAAACACCAAATCAGAATTCATCTATTTTTCCCATAATTCACATGTAAGTTCCATGCGTTCAAATCCTAGAATTTTAATCTAATTATCATGCTTCCGATGCTAATTAATTTTTTGCCTTGAATTTTATTCTACCAATTGCTAGCAAGTGACCAAACCCAAGGTTTCCTACACATGCAGGTTCGATTTTAACCATTAACTAGGAGCTTGTGATTTTTATTTACATACCCTTCTCTACAAATCTTAGGAGTGGACTAATGAGGCCTTTAAACATGATGTCTTCATCATTTTACCTACATGCAAAGCTGGATAATTTTTCTAGTCCAAGGAACGGTCCAAAGGATGATGAGGAGCTATTTTCCAAGCTCCCAAAAACAGTTTTGGCTTGCATGCACCAAATCCATGGGTTGTAATTGAACAGAAACAAAGGAAAAATGAATGACAAAAGAAAACATCCTCCTTGCATGCATGTAAGGGCAGAACAGTAAGGAGCAAAGGAAGAGTTTGATGTTTGACTTACATCTTCTTGCATGCACACAAGGCTCACAGATCAGCTATGGAAGGCAGTGACCAAGTGATGTGCGGTTTTCTCACCTTTCTACTCTTCAAGAGATCGAATTTAGGCTCCTTGAATGTTGACCTTCGGCCGAGCAAGAAGGAGAATGAAGAGAAAAAGTATGCTTGGGTGTTTTGGTTCTTATCCTAAGGAGCTCGCGGTTAGGTGAAGAAAATGATAGGAAGGTATGCAAGCTTAGGATCTCTTATGTTACTTTATGATGCTTACAGCTTTGAAGAGGGAATGAGAGGAAGAAGAAGTGTTGAGTTTAATTCTGTCTCAATGGGATAAGTATTCAAATTTTCTTTTTCTCCTCATTAAACGCATAAGGAGAGATAAGGGTGGTAGGGAATTGCTCTAGGCCAATAAAGAAACATGCATACAGATTTCTTTCCTCTCATAGGACGCATCTAAAGGAGATAAGGCTGACTAAAGTCCTCCATTGAGTGACTTGGGCCGTCACCAATAGGAAGGAAATTTGGGTAAAAATTAACTCCCTAATGGGTCTATTACCTCATGTAATCCACTAAGTAGTAATTAGAATTTTGTATGTTGTAATTAAATTTAAATCCTATTATTCCATACTAGTGTTTCGATTTCATAACATATATCCACATTCATATTTGTATTATAAATTAATTTCCTAATTTATGCGGGATGTTACACTCTCCCCACCAAAATGGAATTTTGTCCGCAAAATGAGACTTACATACTTAATTAAAGAGTTCCGGGTACCGATTCTGAATGTCGTCTTTACGCTCCCAAATGGCTTCATAAGCGGATTTATTGTTCCATAGCGCTTCCACCAACGGTATCTCCTTAGAACGAAGTTGCTTGACTGACCTCTCGAGAATTTGGAATGGTTGAACAGGGTACGTCAGGTTTTTCTCTAACTCCACCTCTTCTAGTTGTAGTACATGGGATAGATCATAAATATATCTTCTCAAATGAGACACATGGAAGACGTTATGAATACCCGAAAAATTAGGCGGTAACGCCAATCGATAAGCTGATTCTCCAATCTTGTCCAAGATAAGGTATGGTCCCAAGTACCGTGGACTCAACTTCTCCATTCCCATTCTCCTACCAAGTCCGGATGTGGGCATGATTCTCAAAAACACGTGGTCTCCCACTTCTAAAGATAGGGGATTATGACGATTGTCATAATAACTTTTCTGCCTCGCCTGGGCCCTTTGCATATTTTTCTTGATCCTCTACACTTGCTCTGAAGTTTCTTGAATCATGTCGCGTCCCAAAATACTTCGCTCACCAACTTCTACCCAACATAATGGTGATCTTCATTTCCTCCCGTACAAAGCTTCATATGGTGTCATTCTGATGCTGGAATGAAAACTATTATTGTAAGCAAACTCCACCAAAGGAAGGTACTTGTCCCAACTGCCTCCTTTTTCTAAAATGCAGGCTCACAACATATCCTCCAAAACCTGAGTAGTAAGTTCAGTCTGACCATCGGTTTGCGGATGATAAGCAGTACTCAATCTCAGATGGGTTCCGAGAGCCCGTTGAAAAGACTCTCAAAACTTAGAGGTGAACTTGGGATCATGGTCACTGATGATACTGGTGGAAACTCCATGCAACTTCACAATCTCTCGAAGATAAATCTGGGCAAGCTTTTATGTATTATACGTTGTTCGGACACTCAAGAAATGGGCTGATTTTGTAAGCCGATCAACAATTACCCATATGGCATCAAATCCTTCTCGCGTCCGGGGTGGTCCAACTACAAAGTCCATGGAAATACTATCCCATTTCCATCCGGGAATTTCCAGAGGTTGAAGAAGTCCCAAAGTTTTCTGATGTTCGTACTTCACTTTCTGACATGTCAAGCATCTAGCTACATACTCTGCAATATCACGTTTCATACCCGGCCACCAAAATGAAGTCTTTAAATCATGATACATTTTAGTGGATTCAGGATGAACGGTATAATTACCCTTATGGGCCTATTACAAAACTTCTTGTTTAAGTTTACATTCGGTACTTCTAACCGACCTTGGAATCTCAGCATTTTATTCTCATACCACACAACATCTTGATAACCTGCCAATTTATGAACTAGTTCTTCATCTCTTTGAGCCCTCTTTATTCTATGGAGTAACTCATTCTCTACTTTGATTCTGCCCAACCTTATTCCATGCCTTTTTATGATAACAAACAAGTTCAGATCTCGAAAAGCTTCAAGTAGTTTTAGTTCTTCTATCATCAAGGTTGCAGTATGAAGAGTCTTATGACTCAAAGCATCAGCTACTACATTTGCCTTGCCTGGATGATACTTGAGTTCAAATTCATAATCCTTCCAGAATTCCATCCATTGTCGTTGCCTCATGTTTAGTTCCTGCTGATCAAATAAATACTTCAGACTCTTGTGATCGTCGAAAACATCAAATTGCGAACCATACAGATAATGTCTCCAGATCTTTAGTGCGAACACTATCACTGCTTACTCCAGATCATGAGTAGGATAGTTTTCTTCATGAGGTTTCAATTGTCGTGAGGCATAAGCTACGACCATATGATCTTGCATCAACACACAATCAAGTCCCTTTAGAGACACATCACAATACACTTTAAACTTTCTGGTTGGGAATAGTAAGCATAGGAGCATTATTCAATCTACCTTTTAGCTCCACGAAACATTTTTCACAAGCGTCAGTCCACACAAAAGGCATTCCCTTCCGAGTGAGACGTGTGAGAGGCTGTACTAGTTGCGAGAAATTCTGGATGAATCTACGATAATAACCTACAAGTCCCAAGAAACTCCGCACTTCAGTGACGGTCTTAGGTTGCTCCCAATTCATTACTGCTTCCACTTTGCTGGGATCCACAGCAATACCTTATGCTGAAATTATATGGCCCAAGAACTGGACTTCACTTAACCAGAACTCACACTTCGACCACTTGGCATACAATTGTTTCTCCTTAAGGATTTGTAAAACTATTCTCAAATGTTCGGCATGCAGTTCTTCATTGATAGAATAAATCAGAATGTCATCAATAAATACAATGACAAACTGATCCAAAAATGGGTGAAAGATACGGTTCATATAATCCATGAATACTGCCGGAGCATTGGTGAGTCCGAACAGAATCACTTGATATTCATAGTGACCATAGCGAGTTCTAAATGCCATTTTCGGAATGTCCTCTGGTTTAACCCAGATTTGATGATACCCCGATCACAAGTCTATTTTGGAAAACACCCTAGCACCTCTCAACTGGTCCATAAAATCATCAATTCTAGGAAGCGGATATTTATTCTTTACTGTCACCTTGTTCAATAGACGGCAGTCCACACATAAACGTAAGCTACCATCCTTCTTCTTGATAAGAATATCTGGAGCACCCCATAGAGAAGTACTGGGTCTGATGAATTCTTTTGACAAAAGCTCTTCTATTTGCTTCTTAAGTTCCCGAAGTTCTAGTGGTGCCATACGGTAGGGAGCAATGGAAATAGGTCTAACTCCAAGAAGAAGTTCAATGGGAAATTCTATCTCCCCATAAGGGGGTAATCGAGGAATTTCATCAGGAAACACCTCCTCAAATTCATTAACAACAGAAATATTTTGAAGTTGAGTATCAACCGTATTCTCAGACTCCATTAACAACAAATACCCTTCAGCTCCCCGAAGGAGTTCTTTTCTAACTTGCAATAAGAAAATAGTAGCAAAAGACTGAAAATTACCATCTTTAGAAGGAACAATGACCTTTCGTGCTTGACAATCCAATGTGATTCCATTTTCTGCTAGCAGTCCATACCGATAATCCCCTCAAGATTGAATACCGGTAGAACCACTAAATTCATTGTATATGTCCTCTCTTCAAATTGTAGAATACAACCCCTGCAGATTTCTGATGCAGTACAAGATCCTCCAGTAGGAGTACTGATTTGTAACTTATAAGGTAATGTAGTCGGGGTGAGACCTAGTCTCATTGCAGTGTGTCCTGCAATAAATGAACCTGATGCTCCAGAGTCAAAGATAACAGAAAGAGGATAACCATTCAAGATTACATTACCTCGGATCAGATTCGGATACTTTTAAGCTTCATTGGCATCAAGGGTTAACACCCGAGCTTGAGTAGGAGGCTAATTCGCATTCTGTGGGCAATCGGAAATGAAATGCCCCGACTGTCCACATCTGTAGCATAAATTATTCCCGCGTCGGCATAAACCAGTATTATTCTTTCCACAAGTGGCACAAGCAGTGAAACCTTGTCTTCAGGCTGATGATTGTCCAGGAGCATTATTCTTCTTAAGATTTCCAGTCCGAGGTTACAATTGCGGACCATTGCCTTTATTCATTCCAGTAATCTTTCTGAAGAACCGACCAACTTTGCTTCCTCCTTTTGATTGCACTGGCTGTTTAGAAAAATTCTTAGCTTCACTTAGAATCTTTTCTGCTTGCCGACTCTGATTAATCAATTCAGGAGGAGTACGATTTGCTGTAGTCAACATAAGCTTGCGAATCTTCGGATGCAGTCCACTTTCAAACTTTTCCATCTGCCACTCTTCATCATAAATGTTCCGATCAAAATTTGCATACTCCATCAGCTGCCCGAACTTTGCAATATACTCATTAATAGTCATATTATCCTGTCGCATTGCCAGCAGTTCCGTGTGTTTCATCCTCCTTATAGCCTTAGGGAAATATTTGTCTAGGAAAAATCGTCTGAACACCTCCCATGTAAGATCAACATGTTATGCTCGAAGTAAAGCCCTTGCACTCGTCCACCAAGTCAATGCTTCATCAATCGACTGATACGACGCATAGTCCACCTTGTGAGCTTCGGGACACCCCATACGTTCAAATATGTGTTCAATCATCTGCTGCCATCTCAGGATTATCTCCACCTTCAAACGTGGGTGGCTGAAAGATTCAGAAGTCTTTCAACCTCCGTCTAGCAATCTCCTCAGCATTATCATGCATCTGGGGTTGGTTAGAATTTTGATTTATGTATTCCCTCCACTCTTGATTCATATTCTGAACAAAAGTGGACAACCCTCCAATAGTAGTGATAAGATCATCAGTTGCATTACTAACCACCATGAGATCAGAAGCGGCTCAAGCAGGCAACCTTGTCTGTGCAAATCGTGTGGTCATCGGAGAACCCACGCGCTGCCACGCGCCGGTGGAAGATTCTGGCGGCTGAGCCACTTTTCCGGCGCGTGAGCTACCTTCCGGCCACCGTTCTTGGCCGGACCACCACCGTCTTGCTCGCCTCTGACGGCGGTGAGCAGTAGCGGACAATGGTTTGATGGTGGTTTCTGACGATGAATGGAGGCTGACGATGTTTTTCTTGATGATACGGGGTTGAGGTCAAAAAGTTTGTAACTAAATAGGGGTTAGGAATGAAAAGAAGGTTGTCGGTATGATGCACGACAGTTTGCGAAAGCAGGGTTTCCCAGAACGCAAGCTCTGGTACCAACTTAAAATGTATGAATGTATATTGTATTCAATTGTATATTGAACTGTACAAAAAAACCTCTATTTAAAGAGGTTAATGACCTAATGGGCTAAGCCCAAATAACCTGCTAGAATAACAGAATAATAAATAATACAATGCTATTAATATTATATTATTTCTAACAATGTGTATCATTGAACTTCTCCACTTTCCATAGGCCATCCACCAACTTTACTTGTAACATCGCCAAACAATTAGTCCTTGATTCCCTTCGCCTTTTGACATTGTCAACATTAACTCTTTTATCATCTAGTCTCTTGACACCTTGCTTCGAGCACACATAATTCCACCTATATACTTCTTTTGTAATTGCGTTATTGTTGTAATTCACAGGTCCTATAATTTTTCGGTGTTCAAATGCATCACTCTTCTATGTTTGAAGGAACTACTCTTTAGTATCCAAGAAGGAACTACTCTTTCTATTACTTTTGCCACAATATTCTTTTTCTGGCCTCTTTACATTACAGATACATGACACTATATATAACAATAACTAAATGACACAACACATAATGACTACTTCTTAGAAACTCTAAACTCATTAATGTCCACTAACACAAACCTAAGGACATGACTCTTCACCAGAAAACTCTTCACATCTCTATTTTCTATTTTCTATAAAAATCTCATTAAAATTTAACCCAACACTTGTTATGGTATTAACTATTACTTACGTATTCCGAACCCCTTACCTTTTGCGTAAGCATTATAAAAAGCTTAGGTTTCTTCTGATGTCTCAAAAACTCTAGTTAAAATAGGGGCCTTGATTAATTTAGTTTCAACATGTCCCACAATTTCATGTGCATTATCTTCCCCACATTCACCATCTTTGTTTGCCATGATTTCACTCAGATCATCTTCTCTAAATTCATTTGTGTCTTTCTCCAAATCAATAAATCTTCCACACGTACTAAACTTTCGCCCGCATCAATAGTTGCAATTTGAGAGTGATCCATCGTGAAGAAAAATTTTAAATTTGCAAAATATTATAATTCAAGAGTTACATTGAAATTTGATAAAGAAAAATCATAAATTTTATATTTTTTTGATAAATATAAAAATTAAAAAACTTCTATAGTTTCCCTTATTCGTGAAACATGTTACCCTTTTCATCTTACATATTAGCAGCATTAAATTTATTGAATGTCATGATTGAATCTTAGTGTGAGCTTGAGTGTGAGTAAAAGGTTTGTAGAGAGAATCAAACAAAGTACTTCACCTAAAAAAGATGCTTTCACCAAAAGAAACTAGTGAACCGCCCTCAAAATTTTTATTTTTTCGTCGTTATATTTTTCTATTCAAATAGACGAATTCCTTAGTTCCACACAACAACAACTATTTTTTTTCTTCAAGTTTTCCAAAAAAATGGAAAGAACCCATAAAAGATAAATCATTTCCAATATGAGATTCAAGTACAAGAAAGTACAGCACCAAACAAAACAATGCAATGCAATGCAAGTGGAAACTTTGAACATACCCTCAACACATAGAAGAAATTTGAGCAAAACCCACCAACATTTCACCTCTCTACCTTTTCTTCCTCTTTCAAAAAAACATTCTTTTGATTCCCCTCTTCAGCACAGCTACTTTCTCCAACTTGTGGTAGTCACCAAAATTGTTCCCTAAGCCCTGACATGAGAATCAAAAATGAAAATAAATGGAGGCAGAACACAGCAATCAATAACTTGGCAAAAAGGCGAGCGAGCGTGGAGAGAGATTTACCGACTGCGGCAAGGCGAGGGCGATAGTTGGTGGAAGAAACAATTATGGGTTTGAGCATTTGAGTCTCAACTCACAGAGTTACATACATTTCCCTCCACCAAATTCCCCCTCCACCAAAACCCACTAACATTTCACCTCTCTACCTTTTCTTCCTCCTTCAAAAAAACATTCCTTTGATTCCCCTCTTCAACACAATTACTTTCTCCAACTTGTGATAGTCACCAAAATTGTTCCCTAAGCCTTGACATGAGAATCAAAAATGAAAATAAATGGAGGCAGAACACAGTAATCAATAACTTGGCAAAAAGGCGAGCGAGCGTGGAGAGAGATTTATCGACTGCGGCAAGGCAAGGGCGATAGTTGGAGGAAGAAACAATTATGGGTTTGAGCATTTGAGTCTCAACTCACAGAGTTACATACATTTCCCTCCACCAAATTCCCCCTACCTTTAATTTATTGTCATACATTGGTGTTGAACAAAATAAAAAACTAAAAGAAAGTGAGAGGAATTAAATTCAAGTGAAACAATGTCGTAGTTCGTTGGAGGAGACAATATTTTTACATGTAACATAAGAATAGTAAAACCCATCATTGTATGTCTCACAATATGATGTAAATGGGTAAAGACTATGATCAAAATAGATCATGTGTAAATAGAATATTTTAAGAAATACTTATTTTATTATTAACTTTATACAGGCTTTATGACTTCATCTATTAGCCTGGCTAAGTTTAAAATTTTTAATTCGCATCAAACCTAGTTTCATTAGTTTGTTTTCCCGCACTATTTGACCATAATAAAAATACATGGCTATTCGAATTCAAAAATAGATTTTGTTTCAAATTTTCAATTCAAACCGTTAATTTGAGAATTGACAAGTCCCATCTCTACGGAACAGAAGGACCATTTCAAACATAATGAAGTTGTCTACTCTTTACCAGTTTACCTCATTTTAATGGCGTTTGAACTTTGAAGTATTATTTTTTTAATAAATAAATACCATAAAAACTAAGTGATGAATAGCTAAGGGCAATTTCTTAAGCAAAAGACAAAGTCATAAAGAATATAATGAAATTTTAGTTAATGAGCATATCGTGAACTTTTTAAAAAAATTATAACATGAAGGACTCAGTTCACGTTTTCATGATTGCATAGTTCATTGGATTTTTCAAATATTTTTTGTAGCTGATGTTCAGGTTTGATGTTTGTTTTCCGTTTTTTAAAACCTGCCAAGTGACGCAGTGTTGGACCATCAGAGAGAGTTTACGTGTGAGCAAGGTAATTTCGGGGAGAGAAGTGTCTGAGTCACTCACCCTCTAGCTCTTTGTATTCCGTTCACATATCTTATCGTGTTTTAACTTTTTTCTTTTTTCAAACATTCAAAATAAATTATTATATTCCTACATTTCACATTTATTATATGTACGTATGCTGTATTGGCTTTTCTATATTTGTAGAAAAAAATGCATTTATTATATATGCGTCAACCTATCCACTAACGTTAAAGACTCTAGTTTGTTGAGTTCAATAGATAAGTAAAGTGTCTATCGTTCTAAAGGATGTAAAGTTGTGTCATTTTAAAAGAGAGAATGAGATAGATTGAAGAGGAGAGAGAGGATGGAACCGGAGAGCGAGAAGAGCGATAGCAGAGTTTTAGCTAGTGAGGAAACAGACCTCCTCCTTAGGAGCATAGACAAACCTAAATCTATCTCTGAGATAGACATGTCTGAAGCAATAATCGAGACTAGTAAGGTAAATGCCCTGGCGAATGAAATGGGGAAGAAGGCCCCAATATCCAGTTTCCATGCTGACCCAAAGCAGGTGAAGCCGATATCTTACAGGGACAAAGTTATACAACTGAATGGCCATAAATATTCCTCGATGGAAGAGGAAGATGAATGGTCATGCTGGAACAAGGAAGCCGAAGAAGAAGAAGACATGGAGGAGGTTGAAGAGGAGGAAGACCCGCTTTGCCCCACATACAAGATCTCAAAAGCTCAGCATAAGGAGGACTGTGCTCAATGGAGAAAAGCAGTAATCATTAAACTGTTAGGTAGGAGGATTAACCCGAAGTTCCTCATGATGAAATTGGAAAAGCAATGGTGCCTAGTAGGCTCATATGAACTGATTACCCTGGACAATGGCCACCTACTTATACGCTTCAAGGAAGACTGTGACTACATTCATGTCTTGCAGGATGGTCCGTGGATTGTGGTAGAGCACTATCTGGTGGTGCAAAGGTGGAGACCACTATTTGACCCATATGATGAGAAGGTTAGGAAAATGGCGGTCTGGCTGAGAATACCTGGCCTACCTATTGAACTTTACTCCGGTCATCATCTCTGGGAGATTGGGAACCTTTTTGGCAAAACACTGAAGATAGACAAGAGTTCTTTGAGAAAGAATGAAGCGGGGGAGGGCGAGCTTACAGAAAAAGCCCGTTTTGCAAGGATTTGTGTGGAAGTGGATTTGAGGAGGAGCTTCCTGTCAAAGTTTAAATTTAAAGAACTGACTTTCCAGGTAGGCTATGAAGGACTCCACATGTTATGCTTCAACTGCGGTAGGTATGGCCATCGGAAAGATAGCTGCGGTCAAGGGAACAGTCAGCAAACTCAGAGTCAGGGCAGCGGAACAGCAGGAAATGAGGCTCCAAAGGTAGCGAGCTCCAAAATGAAGGGGATAACGGAAGAGCCAAACGCGTTTGGAGACTGGATGGTTGTGAAAAGGAACCATAAATCTCGTCGGACGAAGGCCATACCAGAGGCTCCGGCAACCGGGAAAGGGAAGCTGGTGGCGGTTAACGTGGGTAAGGGACACCTACCCGTGAAGGCAAAGGATGGCAGCCTTGGGAAGCAGGTGGACCAGAGTAGGACTGTCAGGAAGGAGTTTGTGCCTATTTCAGGGAGTAGTCAGGCTAGGCAGGCGGCGGGGAAGGAAGTGGTCACTTCCTTAGAAGTAAAAAACCATGGGGAGCAGAAGTCTGCTACGGTGTCAGGCAGCAGACAACCTGAAATAACAGCAGAGTATTTCCCTTCCTTTAGGGGAGCAGCGGGCCCAAGTAACAAAGAGCTTATAGAGCCGGGCCCAGTCCTCAAAGAACATAAGAAGGAGAAGGAAGTCTTGGGTAGCGGAGGCCCAAAATCGAAGACCAAAGCCCCTAGGATAGTTAACAAACCTTATCTTGGGCCCAACAAGAAATTTTTTGGCCCAGGTATCAAATCACTTGGGATGAAAGACAGCAGCCCAGGCTTGCCTCTGCAGGTGGACAGCACAATTGTCTTGCCTAAGCCAGAGGTCAAAGACATTAAAAGGGCCAAGGAGGAGGAGATCCTAACTATGATGAAATACATGGATAAAGATCAGGGAAACACCTTGCTGGATCAGACCCTAGCAATTTGGGGGTCTTCTCCATCAGCCCAATAAGGTCTTGGTTTGGCCCACTCGGGCACTCACTTCTCCTTCTTATTAGTTTCCTTATGAATTTCTTTATCTGGAACTGTAGGGGAGTACATAAAAAAGGTTTTGTTGCTCTTATCCGGGACTTAAAGTTCAGGTTTAAGATCAAAGTGCTTATTCTTCTCGAAACTAGATGTAGTGGGGAGAAGGCTGAGAAGAGAATCAAGCAGTTTGGTTTCCATAATTTCCACCGCCAGGATGCCGTGGGATTCTCTGGGGGAATTTGGGTCCTTTGGGATATGGCTGATATCTCCATCCAGATTCTCCTCTCATCTCACCAAATTGTCCATGTGAAAGCGCATCATAAGGAGACTGGTTCCGATGAACTAATCTCCTTTATTTATGCAAGTCCTAGACGCACGGAAAGGCACCAGCTTTGGGAGACTCTCACCCAAATTGCTTCTACTGTCATCAACGATAGCTGGATGGTGTTAGGTGACTTCAACACCATGCTCCTCCGCTCAGAAAAAAAAGGAGGGGGTGACTTCTGCTGGAACAATGCTACAGATTTTAGAGAGTGTTTGGACGCCTGCCTCTTGAGAGATGTGGGGCACACAGGTCCGAGCTACACTTGGAAACGGAATGATTTACAAGAACGGTTGGATAGAGTTTGTGTTAATGAAAAATGGAATATAGCTTGGGAGAACAGGTACGTAGTTCACCTTCCATACTATTCTTCTGACCATCGTCCTATTTTAGTGACCAATAAAAATGTGGAGGATCAGTGTGCTGGAGAGAAGCCGTTTAGATTCCTGGCCTCTTGGCTAACAGCTGATGACTTTGGTGACCTTGTCTCCAAGTGCTGGAATAACTCTCATAGCTGGTTAGAGGCTAGGGAAAAATTTCAGGTGGAAGTGCTGGACTGGCGTCTCAACTCCTTCAGAGTTTCTCAGAGACAAAAGAACAGGTTGCACGCTAGAATCAAAGGTGTTGAAGATCAGCTCAGCTTCAAGTATGATCATAGCCTTGTTTTCCTGTTAAGATCCCTCTGGAAGGAACTGGAATGTATTCTTATTCGAGAAGAGCTTGACTGGTTTCAAAGGTCTCGTTGCAACTGGATTAAAATGGGGGACAGAAATACAAAATTCTACCATTCCAAGACAGTGGCTAAGAGAAGAAGGAACAAAATCAATGCTATCAGGGATGTCGATGGTAACTGGCTTGCTGAGCCCCAGGCAATCATTGACTTAGCTTTGGATTACTTTGGTAAAATCTATACTGCTGAGGATATTAGCTTGGATGACTTTCCTATCAAAGGTGCCTTTCCTCGTCTTGAGAATGAGAGGATCTCGGAGCTTGGTATGACCCCTTCTTTGGAGGAAATTAGGAAGACTGTTTTCAACATGGGCAAGTTCAAAGCTCCGTGTGTCGATGGTCTACAAGCTGTCTTCTACCAGACCCAATGGAACTCTATCAACTCTTCCTCTGTCAACTCATCCAGGAGGTTTTCTCTTATCCGGAAGATTGCGACACTCAACCAGGCTTCTGGTTGATTCCGAAGGTGGAGTGGCCTCAAAGAATTAACCAATTTCGCCCCATTAGCCTTCTTCTTAATGTGTCCTAGAACACGATGAAAATCATTGCTATTGTCAGAGACCACATGCAGACCTGGATCTCCCCTAATCAGTGCAGTTTCGTGCTTGGTAAGGACGGGAATGATAACATTGTTATTGCTCAGGAGGTGATCCACTCCATGAAGGTGAA
>JAVKPL010011006.1:0-47600 GCA_032173675.1 Gastrolobium villosum | reverse complement strand
ACTAAATGCAAAAGAAATTGATTTTGTGAAGTTTTTCAATGGAAAATGGATTCCATTGTAAACTGACGAATAAAATAAATGCAAAAGAAATTGATTTTGTGAAGTTTTTCGATGGAAAATGGATTCCGTCGAAAACTGATGAATAAAATAAATGCAAAAGAAATTGATTTTGTGAAGTTTTTCGACGGAAAAAGAATTTTGTCGAGAACTGATGAATAAAATAAATGCAAAAGAAATTGATTTTGTGAAGTTTTTCGACGGAAAATAGATTCCGTCGAAAATTGATGAATAAAATTAATGCAAAAGAAATTGATTTTGTTAAGTTTTTTGAAGGAAAACGGATTCCGTCGAAAATGCATGAATAAAATAAATGCAAAATAAATTGATATTGTGAAGTTTTTTGACGGAAAACGGATTCCGTAAAAAATGGATGAATAAAATAAATGCAAAAGAAATTGATTTTGTGAAGTTTTTCGACAAAAAAGGATTTCGTCGAAACTAGATGAATAAAATAAATGCAAAAGAAATTGATTTTGTAATGTTTTTCGACGGAAAATGGATTCCGTCGAAAACTGATGAATAAAATAAATGCAAAAGAAATTGATTTTGTGAAGTTTTTTGACGGAAAACGGATTCCGTAGAAAATGGATAAATAAAATAAATGCAAAAGAAATTGATATTGTGAAGTTTTTTGACGAAAATGGATTCCGTCAAAAATGGATGAATAAAATAAATGCAAAAAGAAATGGATTTTGTGAAGTTTTTCGACGAAAATGGATTTCGTCGAAGATTTTTGAAGGAAAACGAATTCCGTCTAAAACGGATGAATAAAATAAATTGCAAAAGAAATTCTTTTTGTGAAGTTTTTCGACGGAAAAAGAATTTCGTCGAAAACTGGTGAATAAAATAAATGCAAAAGAAATTGATTTTGTGATGTTTTTCGACGGAAAATAGATTCCGTCGAAAACTGATGAATAAAATAAATGCAAATGAAATTGATTTTGTGATGTTTTTCGACGGAAAATGGATTCCGTCGAAGATTTTTGACGGAAAATGAATTCCGTCGAAAATGGATGAATAAAATAAATGCAAAAGAAATGGATATTGTGACGTTTTTTGACGGAAAACGAGTTCCGTCGAAAATGGATGAATAAAATAAATGCAGAATAAATTGATTTTGTGAAGTTTTCAACGGAAAATGAATTCCGTCTAAAACGGATGAATAAAATAAATTGCAAAAGAAATTGATTTTGTGAAGTTTTTCGATGGAAAATGGATTCCGTTGAAAACTGACGAATAAAATAAATGCAAAAGAAATTGATTTTGTGAAGTTTTTCGATGGAAAATGGATTCCGTCGAAAATTGATGTATAAAATAAATGCAAAAGAAATTGATTTTGTGAAGTTTTTTGACGGAAAACGGATTCCGTCGAAAATGGATGAATAAAATAAATGCAAAATAAATTGATATTGAGAAGTTTTTTGACGGAAAACGGATTCCGTAAAAAACGGATGAATAAAATAAATGCAAAAGAAATTGATTTTGTGAAGTTTTTCGACAAAAATGGATTTCGTCGAAAATGGATGAATAAAATAAATGCAAACGAAATTTATTTTGTGATGTTTTTCGACGGAAAATGGATTTCGTCGAAGATTTTTGACGGAAAATGAATTCCGTCGAAAATGGATGAATAAAATAAATGCAAAAGAAATTGATTTTGTGAAGTTTTTTGACGGAAAACGGATTCCGTCGAAAATGGATGAATAAAATAAATGCAAAAGAAATTGATATTGCGAAGTTTTTTGACGGAAAACGGATTCCGTCTAAAACGGATGAATAAAATAAATTGCAAAAGAAATTCTTTTTGTGAAGTTTTTCGACGGAAAAAGAATTTCGTCGAAAATGGATGAATAAAATAAATGCAAAAGAAATTGATTTTGTGTTGTTTTACGACGGAAAATGGATTCCGTCGAAGATTTTTGACGGAAAATGAATTCCGTCGAAAATGGATGAATAAAATAAATGCAAAAGAAATTGATATTGTGAAGTTTTTTGATGGAAAACGGATTCCGTCGAAAATGGATGAATAAAAATAAATGCAAAAAAATTGATATTGTGAAGTTATGTGACGGAAAACGTAATCCGTCGAAAATGGATGAATAAAATAAATGCAAAAGAAATGGATTTGGTGAATTTTTTCGACGAAAATGGATTTCGTCGCAGATTTTTGACGGAAAATGAATTCCGTCTAAAATGGATGAATAAAATAAATTGCAAAAGAAATTCTTTTTGTGAAGTTTTTCGACGGAAAAAGAATTTCGTCGAAAACTGGTGAATAAAATAAATGCAAAAGAAATTGATTTTGTGATGTTTTTCGACGGAAAGTAGATTCCGTCGAAAACTGATGAATAAAATAAATGCAAATGAAATTGATTTTGTGAAGTTTTTCGACGGAAAATGGATTCCGTCGTAGATTTTTGACGGAAAATGAATTCCATCGAAAACGGATGAATAAAATAAATGCAAAAGAAATTGATTTTGTGAAGTTTTTCGACGGAAAATGGATTCCGTCGAAAACTGACGAATAAAATAACTGCAAAAGAAATTGATTTTTTGAAGTTTTTTGACGGAAAACGGATTCCGTAAAAAATGGATGAATAAAATAAATGCAAAAGAAATTGATTTTGTGAAGTTTTTCGACAAAAATGGATTTCGTCGAAAATAGATGAATAAAATAAATGCAAAAGAAATTGATTTTGTGATGTTTTTCGACGGAAAATGGATTCCGTCGAAAACTGATGAATAAAATAAATGCAAAAGAAATTGATTTTGTGAAGTTTTTTGACGGAAAACGGATTCCGTTGAAAATGGATGAATAAAATAAATGCAAAAGAAACTGATATTGTGAAGTTTTTTGACGAAAACGGATTCCGTCAAAAATGGATGAATAAAATAAATGCAAAAAGAAATGGATTTTGTGAAGTTTTTCGACGAAAATGGATTTCGTCGAAGATTTTTGAAGGAAAACGAATTCCGTCTAAAACGGATGAATAAAATAAATTGCAAAAGAAATTCTTTTTGTGAAGTTTTTCGACGGAAAAAGAATTTCGTCGAAAACTGGTGAATAAAATAAATGCAAAAGAAATTGATTTTGTGATGTTTTTCGACGGAAAATAGATTCCGTCGAAAACTGATGAATAAAATAAATGCAAATGAAATTGATTTTGTGATGTTTTTCGACGGAAAATGGATTCCGTCGAAGATTTTTGACGGAAAATGAATTCCGTCGAAAATGGATGAATAAAATAAATGCAAAAGAAATGGATATTGTGACGTTTTTTGACGGAAAACGAGTTCCGTCGAAAATGGATGAATAAAATAAATGCAGAATAAATTGATTTTGTGAAGTTTTCAACGGAAAATGGATTCCGTCGAAAACTGATGAATAAAATAAATGCAAAAGAAATTGATTTTGTGAAGTTTTTCGACGGAAAAAGAATTGTGTCGAGAACTGATGAATAAAATAAATGCAAAAGAAATTGATTTTGTGAAGTTTTTCGACGGAAAATAGATTCCGTTGAAAACTGACGAATAAAATAAATGCAAAAGAAATTGGTTTTGTGAAGTTTTTCGATGGAAAATGGATTCCGTCGAAAATTGATGTATAAAATAAATGCAAAAGAAATTGATTTTGTGAAGTTTTTTGACGGAAAACGGATTCCGTCGAAAATGGATGAATAAAATAAATGCAAAATAAATTGATATTGAGAAGTTTTTTGACGGAAAACGGATTCCGTAAAAAACGGATGAATAAAATAAATGCAAAAGAAATTGATTTTGTGAAGTTTTTCGACAAAAATGGATTTCGTCGAAAATGGATGAATAAAATAAATGCAAACGAAATTTATTTTGTGATGTTTTTCGACGGAAAATGGATTTCGTCCAAGATTTTTGACGGAAAATGAATTCCGTCGAAAATGGATGAATAAAATAAATGCAAAAGAAATTGATTTTGTGAAGTTTTTTGACGGAAAACGGATTCCGTCGAAAATGGATGAATAAAATAAATGCAAAAGAAATTGATATTGCGAAGTTTTTTGACGGAAAACGGATTCCGTCTAAAACGGATGAATAAAATAAATTGCAAAAGAAATTCTTTTTGTGAAGTTTTTCGACGGAAAAAGAATTTCGTCGAAAATGGATGAATAAAATAAATGCAAAAGAAATTGATTTTGTGTTGTTTTTCGACGGAAAATGGATTCCGTCGAAGATTTTTGACGGAAAATGAATTCCGTCGAAAATGGATGAATAAAATAAATGCAAAAGAAATTGATTTTGTGAAGTTTTTTGATGGAAAACGGATTCCGTCGAAAATGGATGAATAAAAATAAATGCAAAAAAATTGATATTGTGAAGTTATTTGACGGAAAACGTAATCCGTCGAAAATGGATGAATAAAATAAATGCAAAAGAAATGGATTTGGTGAATTTTTTCGACGAAAATGGATTTTGTCGCAGATTTTTGACGGAAAATGAATTCCGTCTAAAATGGATGAATAAAATAAATTGCAAAAGAAATTCTTTTTGTGAAGTTTTTCGACGGAAAAAGAATTTCGTCGAAAACTGGTGAATAAAATAAATGCAAAAGAAATTGATTTTGTGATGTTTTTCGACGGAAAGTAGATTCCGTCGAAAACTGATGAATAAAATAATTGCAAATGAAATTGATTTTGTGAAGTTTTTCGACGGAAAATGGATTCCGTCGTAGATTTTTGACGGAAAATGAATTCCGTCGAAAATGGATGAATAAAATAAATGCAAAAGAAATGGATATTGTGAAGTTTTTTGACGGAAAACGAGTTCCGTAGAAAATGGATGAATAAAATAAATGCAGAATAAATTGATTTTGTGAAGTTTTTCGACGGAAAATGGATTCCGTCGAAAACTGATGAATAAACTAAATGCAAAAGAAATTGATTTTGTGAAGTTTTTCGATGGAAAATGGATTCCGTTGAAAACTGACGAATAAAATAAATGCAAAAGAAATTGATTTTGTGAAGTTTTTCGATGGAAAATGGATTCCGTTGAAAACTGGCGAATAAAATAAATGCAGAAGAAATTGATTTTGTGAAGTTTTTCGATGGAAAATGGATTCCGTCGAAAACTGATGTATAAAATAAATGCAAAAGAAATTGATTTTGTGAAGTTTTTTGACAGAAAACGGATTCCGTCGAAAATGGATGAATAAAATAAATGCAAAATAAATTGATATTGTGAAGTTTTTGGACGGAAAACGGATTCCGTAAAAAATGGATGAATAAAATAAATGCAAAAGAAATTGATTTTGTGGAGTTTTTCGACAAAAAAGGATTTCGTCGAAAATAGATGAATAAAATAAATGCAAACGAAATTTATTTTGTGATGTTTTTCGACGGAAAATGGATTTCGTCCAAGATTTTTGACGGAAAATGAATTCCGTCGAAAATGGATGAATAAAATAAATGCAAAAGAAATTGATTTTGTTAAGTTTTTTGACGGAAAACGGATTCCGTCGAAAATGGATGAATAAAATAAATGCAAAAGAAATTGATATTGTGAAGTTTTTTGACGGAAAACGGATTCCGTCTAAAACGGATGAATAAAATAAATTGCAAAAGAAATTCTTTTTGTGAAGTTATTCGACGGAAAAAGAATTTCGTCGAAAATGGATGAATAAGATAAATGCAAAAGAAATTGATTTTGTGAAGTTTTTTGATGGAAAACGGATTCCGTCGAAAATGGATGAATAAAAATAAATGCAAAAAAATTGATATTGTGAAGTTTTTTGACGGAAAACGTAATCCGTCGAAAATGGATGAATAAAATAAATGCAAAAGAAATGGATTTGGTGAAGTTTTTCGACGAAGATGGATTTTGTCGCAGATTTTTGACGGAAAATGAATTTCGTCTAAAATGGATGAATAAAATAAAATGCAAAAGAAATTCTTTTTGTGAAGTTTTTCGACGGAAAAAGAATTTCGTCGAAAACTGGTGAATAAAATAAATGCAAAAGAAATTGATTTTGTGATGTTTTTCGACGAAAAATAGATTCCGCCGAAAACTGATGAATAAAATAAATGCAAATGAAATTGATTTTGTGAAGATTTTTGACGGAAAATGGATTCCGTCGTAGATTTTTGACGGATAATGAATTCCGTCGAAAATGGATGAATAAAATAAATGCAAAATAAATTGATTTTGTGAAGTTTTTCGACGGAAAATGGATTCCGTCGAAAACTGATGAATAAACTAAATGCAAATGAAATTGATTTTGTGAAGTTTTTCGATGGAAAACGGATTCTGTCGAAATTGGATGAATAAAAATATATGCAAAAAAATTGATATTGTGAAGTTTTTTGACGGAAAATGGATTCCGTCGAAAACTGATGAATAAAATAAATGCAAAAGAAATTGATTTTGTGAAGTTTTTAGATGGAAAACGGATTCCGTCGAAAATGGATGAATAAAAATAAATGCAAAAAAATTGATATTGTGAAGTTTTTTGACGGAAAACGAAATCCGTCGAAAATGGATGAATAAAACAAATGCAAAAGAAATGGATTTTGTGAAGTTTTTCGACGAAAATGGATTTCGTCGCAGATTTTTGACGGAAAATGAATTCCGATGAAAATGGATGAATAAAATAAATGCAAAAGAAATGGATATTGTGAAGTTTTTTGACGGAAAACGAGTTCCGTCGAAAATGGATGAATAAAATAAATGCAGAATAAATTGATTTTGTGAAGTTTTTCGACGAAAAATGGATTTCGTCGAAAACTGATGAATAAACTAAATGCAAAGGAAATTGATTTTGTGAAGTTTTTCGATGGAAAATGGATTCCGTGGAAAACTGACGAATAAAATAAATGCAAAAGAAATTTATTTTGTGAAGTTTTTCAATGGAAAATGGATTCCGTCGAAAACTGACGAATAAAATAACTGCAAAAGAAATTGATTTTTTGAAGTTTTTTGACGGAAAACGGATTCCGTAAAAAATGGATGAATAAAATAAATGCAAAAGAAATTGATTTTGTGAAGTTTTTCGACAAAAATGGATTTCGTCGTAAATAGATGAATAAAATAAATGCAAAAGAAATTGATTTTGTGATGTTTTTCGACGGAAAATGGATTCCGTCGAAAACTGATGAATAAAATAAATGCAAAAGAAATTGATTTTGTGAAGTTTTTTGACGGAAAACGGATTCCGTTGAAAATGGATGAATAAAATAAATGCAAAAGAAATTGATATTGTGAAGTTTTTTGACGAAAACGGATTCCGTCAAAAATGGATGAATAAAATAAATGCAAAAAGAAATGGATTTTGTGAAGTTTTTCGACGAAAATGGATTTCGTCGAAGATTTTTGAAGGAAAACGAATTCCGTCTAAAACGGATGAATAAAATAAATTGCAAAAGAAATTCTTTTTGTGAAGTTTTTCGACGGAAAAAGAATTTCGTCGAAAACTGGTGAATAAAATACATGCAAAAGAAATTGATTTTGTGATGTTTTTCGACTGAAAATAGATTCCGTCGAAAACTGATGAATAAAATAAATGCAAATGAAATTGATTTTGTGAAGTTTTTCGACGGAAAATGGATTCCGTCGAAGATTTTTGACGGAAAATGAATTCCGTCGAAAATGGATGAATAAAATAAATGCAAAAGAAATGGATATTGTGAAGTTTTTTGACGGAAAACGAGTTCCGTCGAAAATGGATGAATAAAATAAATGCAGAATAAATTGATTTTGTGAAGTTTTTCGACGGAAAATGGATTCCGTCGAAAACTGATGAATAAACTAAATGCAAAAGAAATGGATTTTGTGAAGTTTTTCAATGGAAAATGGATTCCGTTGTAAACTGACGAATAAAATAAATGCAAAAGAAATTGATTTTGTGAAGTTTTTCGATGGAAAATGGATTCCGTCGAAAACTGATGAATAAAATAAATGCAAAAGAAATTGATTTTGTGAAGTTTTTCGACGGAAAAAGAATTTTGTCGAGAACTGATGAATAAAATAAATGCAAAAGAAATTGATTTTGTGAAGTTTTTCGACGGAAAATAGATTCCGTCGAAAATTGATGAATAAAATTAATGCAAAAGAAATTGATTTTGTTAAGTTTTTTGAAGGAAAACGGATTCCGTCGAAAATGCATGAATAAAATAAATGCAAAATAAATTGATATTGTGAAGTTTTTTGACGGAAAACGGATTCCGTAAAAAATGGATGAATAAAATAAATGCAAAAGAAATTGATTTTGTGAAGTTTTTCGACAAAAATGGATTTCGTCGAAACTAGATGAATAAAATAAATGCAAAAGAAATTGATTTTGTAATGTTTTTCGACGGAAAATGGATTCCGTCGAAAACTGATGAATAAAATAAATGCAAAAGAAATTGATTTTGTGAAGTTTTTTGACGGAAAACGGATTCCGTAGAAAATGGATAAATAAAATAAATGCAAAAGAAATTGATATTGTGAAGTTTTTTGACGAAAATGGATTCCGTCAAAAATGGATGAATAAAATAAATGCAAAAAGAAATGGATTTTGTGAAGTTTTTCGACGAAAATGGATTTCGTCGAAGATTTTTGAAGGAAAACGAATTCCGTCTAAAACGGATGAATAAAATAAATTGCAAAAGAAATTCTTTTTGTAAAGTTTTTCGACGGAAAAAGAATTTCGTCGAAAACTGGTGAATAAAATAAATGCAAAAGAAATTGATTTTGTGATGTTTTTCGACGGAAAATAGATTCCGTCGAAAACTGATGAATAAAATAAATGCAAATGAAATTGATTTTGTGATGTTTTTCGACGGAAAATGGATTCCGTCGAAGATTTTTGACGGAAAATGAATTCCGTCGAAAATGGATGAATAAAATAAATGCAAAAGAAATGGATATTGTGACGTTTTTTGACGGAAAACGAGTTCCGTCGAAAATGGATGAATAAAATAAATGCAGAATAAATTGATTTTGTGAAGTTTTCAACGGAAAATGGATTCCGTCGAAAACTGATGAATAAAATAAATGCAAAAGAAATTGATTTTGTGAAGTTTTTCGACGGAAAAAGAATTGTGTCGAGAACTGATGAATAAAATAAATGCAAAAGAAATTGATTTTGTGAAGTTTTTCGACGGAAAATAGATTCCGTCGAAAATTGATGAATAAAATAAATGCAAAAGAAATTGATTTTGTGAAGTTTTTTGACGGAAAACGGATTCCGTCGAAAATGGATGAATAAAATAAATGCAAAATAAATTGATATTGTGAAGTTTTTTGACGGAAAACGGATTCCGTAAAAAATGGATGAATAAAATAAATGCAAAAGAAATTGATTTTGTGAAGTTTTTCGACAAAAATGGATTTCGTCGAAACTAGATGAATAAAATAAATGCAAAATAAATTGATTTTGTGATGTTTTTCGACGGAAAATGGATTCCGTCGAAAACTGATGAATAAAATAAATGCAAAAGAAATTGATTTTGTGAAGTTTTTTAACGGAAAACGGATTCCATAGAAAATGGATGAATAAAATAAATGCAAAAGAAATTGATATTGTGAAGTTTTTTGACGAAAACGGATTCCGTCAAAAATGGATGAATAAAATAAATGCAAAAAGAAATGGATTTTGTGAAGTTTTTTGACGAAAATGGATTTCGTCGAAGACTTTTGAAGGAAAACGAATTTCGTCTAAAACGGATGAATAAGATAAATTGCAAAAGAAATTCTTTTTGTGAAGTTTTTCGACGGAAAAAGAATTTCGTCGAAAACTGATGAATAAACTAAATGCAAAAGAAATTAATTTTGTGAAGTTTTTCGATGGAAAATGGATTCCCTTGAAAACTGATGTAACAGCCCGTTACGTACCGGTATTGTTAACATTGATTATGATATTAAGCGCAGTTACAATCACAGTAATTGGGTTAATTAAATTACGGGTAAACTTTTTCTTTTTATCATATTCCTTTTTATAACCATTTCCTTTTTCCGTAATCAATTAAAACAACACCATAATTGTAAATGCAATACGCGGAAGCATTCAGCTTAACAACACCTCTACTCCTTCTTTTTATTCAACTCATTTAAACCCATCAACTTAGTTTCATATCTTACCAAGTTCTCCCCCTTTACATTAGTTACGCGTGGTTTCAAACCACGTACCATGTGGAGTTCTACCCATCAAGTTAAACCCCTTTCTTTTAGTCTAGAAAAACTCAAATTTTCAAAATTTACACTGTGGTAATCGATTACCAGTGGGTGGTAATCGATTACCACCTGTCAAAAATGAGGCAGTAGCCAATTTTTCACATCCTCTGTTCTGGTAATCGATTACCAACTTTGGGTAATCGATTACCTCACATGGTAATCGATTACCAAAGCTCAGTAATCGATTACCAGTGAAGACAGTAGCTAATTTTTCGTCCCCTGTTGCATGGTAATCGATTACCATGCTTGGGTAATCGATTACTATGCAGTAAAAGTGACAGATTACAGCATTTTAAGCCCAAGAAGGGTTGTGTAATCCATCCCTAACATCTTAGTACTCCACACAACACTAAAACATACTATAATTTAGGCTCTAAGCCCTTCAAACATACATTTTCATTCAATTATGTATCATATACAAAGTCCTTAACATAATGGCCATTTTACATCAAATATGGTCCATTTTACAACATATTCACCAAGACTTCAATTACAATGAATGTGGCAATGGACAAGTCCCATGCTCACTCAAATATACAATATATTCTCATGTCCTACATATACATCATATTGAAGGATCTAACATGTATTCATGAGCTTACTAAGCATGGCATTTTCAACATGCATAGATTCATGACCTAAGTCTAAAGCATACATCATATGCAAGATGTGTCCCTATCCAATGCTCATCACATGGTGCCTCCAACATGCACCTCATGCTCCACTCTTCCAGGCTCAACCTGACCTGAAATGATGCCCCACAACACGGGGTGAGATATATAAATATATCTCAGTAAACCAAGGGCCCTGGAGGTTTCTCCACCCCATGGCTCACTCAATGTGCAAATACAACATCATATAATATGCAAGCAATGCAATATCACCCACCAACTGGAGACAACCCGAGAACATCCACTCATGGATTCATGTTCAAGGACTCCATCATATAACTCCCGAGACAGTCCTGGCGCCTCTCCCATGGTTGAGAAGACTCCATGGCAATACCCAACCGGAACTCCTCATGAGCCCTATCCGGCGGACGTCCCCCGCTTGGATCATCCTGATGTCGCTCCCAGAGTCAACACCATGGCATTCCAACTGGCATTCTCCCGTAGGACGAACCCAGCGGATGTCCAAACCAACACACGTCAACTGGCCAGTGACCAAACAATTTTCACAAAATCAAGCAATATGCATACAAGCACACAATCACACAATGTCATAACCACATAATCCAACCACAACCATCCACTAGGTGTGGTGGAGCACACAAGGGCTAAACCCCAGTTCCAATGGTTACCTCAATACCGAGCCCATGCTCCAAATGTAAGCTCCAAGCTTACCCGCTTCCAAAGCGTCCAAAAGAGGCAACCTAGATAATCCACAACATGATTATCAATACAATTCCAATGTAAACCATTCATTTACACAATTAATCATCATTTAAATCACCTAGGACAAGGGCTATATTTCCATACCATTTTACTTCAATCTCTTTTATAGGTTAATTTACCAATTACACAATACATCACACATTCTTTCTTCTCACTCCACTTTACCACACTATGCCATCATCCAATTAAACATCATTTTCAATCATTCAACTTCCATTACATCATTCTTATATCATATTTCCTCAATTTTCATCATAATTCGGATTCCTCACAAGGTATGCCCCAAGGCTTTACCAATTCATTTTAACACTCATACTAATCATGTAATCATATTATCAACCTATACCAACGGTCCACCATTCAATTATTCAATTACATCACTTACCCATTTTCATGAAATTTCCACCAATTTTTCCTAAGTTAAAAACCTAACTTTTTCACCAAAATTTATCATAGCATTTCTAGCTTTCATGCATCATTCTAAGGCGTTTTCATCTAATAGCATTTTTCCATTTGAGCTCTCTATCATCACACATCTAAAATCAAAGGTTTGAACACAAATTTCTAGATCTATGAAATCAACTATAAAAATACCACAAATATACTCACAATGTGTTGTATGATCACCACCAAGGCTTCACTAAACCACAAGAAGATCAAAACTCCAAGAAAACTCCAAAAACCCAAGTGGGTCGAATCTGATTTTGCCCATTTTCGCCCCAAGGAGGTGGTTTCATGGCTTCTAAGTGTTACCAATGGATCTAGAAGGTTGTTTACAATAGATTTCAACACCAAAATCAAGTGATTTGGTGAAGAATAGAGAAAATGGTGAAAAGGAGAAGAAATGGTGCAAGAATGGTGTTTTTTGCTCTTTGCAGGGAAGGTGCGCGCATATAAGGGAGAAAAGAGAAGGAAAGAAGAAGAAAAAGAGGGTGGGGCCAAGTGACTTCGGTCACACGGGTCCCACACGCGATCTAACTTTAACTCCGATAAAAATTCCGATCGCAAATCCTTAATCTAAATATTTTTCCAGTCCATGACATATTTTTATTTCTCCAAAATATTGATAAAAATTTCACACCTATCGGTACACTCACACCACAGTATTTTACACTTAAAAATCACTATTCATCAATTTTTCCCAAATTTGCCTATTCACTCAATTTTCCGCCCTGATTCCATTTCCAGCATTATTTTTGGTCATATTAAATCTCTAACTCCATTTTTCATGCCTCGGTTTACGTTCTTTGGCAAATTACCATTTTGCCCTTTTTGCCCATATTTCATCAAATAATTTCACATTTAATTTTCCGAGGTGTTATAACTGACGAATAAAATAAATGCAAAAGAAATTGATTTTGTGAAGTTTTTCGATGGAAAATAGATTCCGTCGAAAACTGATGAATAAAATAAATGCAAAAGAAATTGATTTTGCGAAGTTTTTCGACGAAAATGGATTTCGTCGAAGATTTTTAACGGAAAACGAATTCCGTCTAAAACGGATGAATAAAATATATTGCAAAAGAAATTCATTGTGTGAAGTTTTTCGACGGAAAAAGAAATTCGTCGAAAACTGATGAATAAAATAAATGCAAAAGAAATTGATTTTGTGAAGTTTTTCGACGGAAAATGGATTCCGTCGAAAACTAACGATTAAAATAAATGCAAAAGAAATTGATTTTGTGATGTTTTTGGACGGAAAATGGATTTCGTCGAAGATTTTTGACGGAAAATGAATTCCGTCGAAAACTGATGAATAAAATAAATGCAAAAGTAATTGATTTTGTGAAGTTTTTCGACGGAAAATGGATTTCGTCCAAGATTTTTGACGGAAAATGAATTCCGTAGAAAATGGATAAATAAAATAAATGCAAAAGAAATTGATTTTGTGAAGTTTTTTGACGGAAAACATATTCATGGACGAATAAAATAAATGCAAAAGAAATTGATATTGTGAAGTTTTTTGACGAAAACGGATTCCGTCGAAAATGGATGAATAAAATAAATGCAAAAGAAATGGATTTTGTGAAGTTTTGCGACGAAAATGGATTTCGTCGAAGATTTTTGACGGAAAACGAATTCCGTCTAAAACGGATGAATAAATTAAATTGCAAAAGAAATTCTTTTTGAGAAGTTTTTCGACAGAAAAAGAATTTCGTCTAAAAAGGATGAATAAAATAAATTGCAAAAGAAATTCATTGTGTGAAGTTTTTCGACGGAAAAAGAATTTCGTCGAAAACTGGTGAATAAAATAAATGCAAAAGAAATTGATTTTGTTAAGTTTTTTGACGGAAAATGGATTCCGTCGAAAACTGATGAATAAAATAAATTCAAATGAAATTGATTTTGTGAAGATTTTCGACGGAAAATGGATTCCGTCGAAGATTTTTGACGTAAAATGAATTCCGTCGAAAATGGATGAATAAAATAAATGCAAAATAAATTGATTTTGTGAAGTTTTTCGACGCAAAATGGATTCCGTCGAAAACTGATGAATAAACTAAATGCAAAAGAAATTGATTTTGTGATGTTTATCGATGGAAAATGGATTCCGTCAAAAACTGACGAATAAAATAAATGCAAAAGAAATAAATTTTGAGAAGTTTTTCGATAGAAAATGGATTCCGTCAAAAACAGATGAATAAAATAAATGAAAAAGAAATTGATTTTCTGAAGTTTTTCGACGGAAAAAGAATTTTGTCGAAAACTGATGAATAAAATAAATGCAAAAGAAGTTGATTTTGTGAAGTTTTTCGACGGAAAATGGATTCCGTCGAAAATTGATGAATAAAATAAATGAAAAAGAAATTGATTTTGTGAAGTTTTTCGATGGAAAATGGATTCCGTCGAAAACTGATGAATAAATAAATGCAAAAGAAATTGATTTTGAGAAGTTTTTCGACGGAAAATTGATTCCGTCGAAGATTTTTGACGGAAAATGTATTCTATCGAAAATGGATGAATAAAATAAATGCAAAAGAAATTGATTTTTTGAAGTTTTTCGACGGAAAAAGAATTGTGTCGAAAACTGGTGAATAAAATAAATGCAAAAGAAATTGATTTTATGAAGTTTTTCGACGGAAAATGGATTCCGTCGAAGATTTTTTACGGAAAATGAATTCCGTCGAAAATGGATGAATAAAATAAATGCAAACAAAATTTATTTTATGATGTTTTTCGACGGAAAATGGATTTCGTCGAAGATTTTTGACGGAAAATGAATTCCGTCGAAAATGGATGAATAAAATAAATGCAAAAGAAATTGATTTTGTGAAGTTTTTTGACGGAAAACGGATTCCGTCGAAAATGGATGAATAAAATAAATGCAAAAGAAATTGATATTGTGAAGTTTTTTAACGGAAAACGGATTCCGTCTAAAACGGATGAATAAAATAAATTGCAAAAGAAATTCTTTTTGTGAAGTTATTCGACGGAAAAAGAATTTCGTCGAAAATGGATGAATAAAATAAATGCAAAAGAAATTGATTTTGTGATGTTTTTCGACGGAAAATGGATTCCGTCGAAGATTTTTGACGGAAAATGAATTCCGTCGAAAATGGATGAATAAAATAAATGCAAAAGAAAATGATTTTTTGAAGTTTTTCGACGGAAAATGGATTCCGGCGAAGATTTTTGACGGAAAATGTATTCCGTCGAAAATGGATGAATAAAATAAATGCAAAAGAAATTGATTTTGTGAAGTTTTTTGATGGAAAACGGATTCCGTCGAAAATGGATGAATAAAAATAAATGCAAAAAAATTGATATTGTGAAGTTTTTTGACGGAAAACGTAATCCGTCGAAAATGGATGAATAAAATAAATGCAAAAGAAATGGATTTGGTGAAGTTTTTCGACGAAGATGGATTTTGTCGCAGATTTTTGACGGAAAATGAATTCCGTCTAAAATGGATGAATAAAATAAATTGCAAAAGAAATTCTTTTTGTGAAGTTTTTCGACGGAAAAAGAATTTCGTCGAAAACTGGTGAGTAAAATAAATGCAAAAGAAATTGATTTTGTGATGTTTTTCGACGGAAAATAGATTCCGTCGAAAACTGATGAATAAAATAAATGCAAATGAAATTGATTTTGTGAAGTTTTTCGACGGAAAATGGATTCCGTCGTAGATTTTTGACGGAAAATGAATTCCGTCGAAAATGGATGAATAAAATAAATGCAAAATAAATTGGTTTTGTGAAGTTTTTTGACGGAAAACGGATTCCGTAAAAAATGGATGAATAAAATAAATGCAAAAGAAATTGATTTTGTGAAGTTTTTCGACCAAAATGGATTTCGTCGAAAATAGATGAATAAAATAAATGCAAAAGAAATTGATTTTATGATGTTTTTCGACGGAAAATGGATTCCGTCGAAAACTGATGAATAAAATAAATGCAAAAGAAATTGATTTTGTGAAGTTTTTTGACGGAAAACGGATTCCGTTGAAAATGGATGAATAAAATAAATGCAAAAGAAATTGATATTGTGAAGTTTTTTGACGGAAACGGATTCCGTCAAAAATGGATGAATAAAATAAATGCAAAAAGAAATGGATTTTGGGAAGTTTTTCGACGAAAATAGATTCCGCCGAAAACTGGTGAATAAAATAAATGCAAAAGAAATTGATTTTGTGATGTTTTTCGACGGAAAATAGATTCCGTCGAAAACTGATGAATAAAATAAATGCAAATGAAATTGATTTTGTGAAGTTTTTCGACGGAAAATGGATTCCGTCGAAGATTTTTGACGGAAAATGAATTCCGTCGAACATGGATGAATAAAATAAATGCAAAAGAAATGGATATTGTGAAGTTTTTTGACGGAAAACAAGTTCCGTCGAAAATGGATGAATAAAATAAATGCAGAATAAACTGATTTTGTGAAGTTTTCGTCGGAAAATGGATTCCGTCGAAAACTGATGAATAAACTAAATGCAAAAGAAATTGATTTTGTAAAGTTTTTCAATGGAAAATGGATTCCGTTGTAAACTGACGAATAAAATAAATACAAAAGAAATTGATTTTGTGAAGTTTTTTGAACGAAAACGGATTCCGTCGAAAATGCATGAATAAAATAAATGCAAAATAAATTGATATTGTGAAGTTTTTTGACGGAAAACGGATTCCGTAAAAAATGAATGAATAAAATAAATGCAAAAGAAATTGATTTTGTGAAGTTTTTCGACAAAAATGGATTTCGTCGAAACTAGATGAATAAAATAAATGCAAAAGAAATTGATTTTGTAATGTTTTTCGACGGAAAATGGATTACGTCGAAAACTGATGAATAAAATAAATGCAAAAGAAATTGATTTTCTGAAGTTTTTTGACGGAAAACGGATTCCGTAGAAAATGGATGAATAAAATAAATGCAAAAGAAATTGATATTGTGAAGTTTTTTGACGAAAACGGATTCCGTCAAAAATGGATGAATAAAATAAATGCAAAAAGAAATGGATTTTGTGAAGTTTTTCGACGAAAATGGATTTCGTAGAAGATTTTTGAAGGAAAACGAATTCCGTCTAAAACGGATGAATAAAATAAATTGCAAAAGAAATTCTTTTTGTGAATTTTTTCGACGGAAAAAGAATTTCGTCGAAAACTGGTGAATAAAATAAATGCAAAAGAAATTGATTTTGTGATGTTTTTCGACGGAAAATAGATTCCGTCGAAAACTGATGAATAAAATAAATGCAAATGAAATTGATTTTGTGAAGTTTTTCGACGGAAAATGGATTCCGTCGAAGATTTTTGACGGAAAATGAATTCCGTCGAAAATGGATGAATAAAATAAATGCAAAAGAAATGGATATTGTGACGTTTTTTGACGGAAAACGAGTTCCGTCGAAAATGGATGAATAAAATAAATGCAGAATAAATTGATTTTGTGAAGTTTTCAACGGAAAATGGATTCCGTCGAAAACTGATGAATAAAATAAATGCAAAAGAAATTGATTTTGTGAAGTTTTTCGACGGAAAAAGAATTGTGTCGAGAACTGATGAATAAAATAAATGCAAAAGAAATTGATTTTGTGAAGTTTTTCGACGAAAAATAGATTCCGTCGAAAATTGATGAATAAAATAAATGCAAAAGAAATTGATTTTGTGAAGTTTTTTGACGGAAAACGGATTCCGTCGAAAATGGATGAATAAAATAAATGCAAAATAAATTGATATTGTGAAGTTTTTTGACGGAAAACGGATTCCGTAAAAAATGGATGAATAAAATAAATGCAAAAGAAATTGATTTTGTGAAGTTTTTCGACAAAAATGGATTTCGTCGAAACTAGATGAATAAAATAAATGCAAAAGAAATTGATTTTGTGATGTTTTTCGACGGAAAATGGATTCCGTCGAAAACTGATGAATAAAATAAATGCAAAAGAAATTGATTTTGTGAAGTTTTTTGACGGAAAACGGATTCCGTAGAAAATGGATGAATAAAATAAATGCAAAAGAAATTGATATTGTGAAGTTTTTTGTAGGAAAACGGATTCCGTCAAAAATGGATGAATAAAATAAATGCAAAAAGAAATGGATTTTGTGAAGTTTTTCGACGAAAATGGATTTCGTCGAAGATTTTTGAAGGAAAACGAATTTCGTCTAAAACGGATGAATAAAATAAATTGCATAAGAAATTCTTTTTGTGAAGTTTTTCGACGGAAAACGAATTTCGTCGAAAACTGGTGAATAAAATAAATGCAAAAGAAATTGATTTTGTGATGTTTTTCGACGGAAAATAGATTCCGTCGAAAACTGATGAATAAAATAAATGCAAATGAAATTGATTTTGTGAAGTTTTTCGACGAAAAATGGATTCCGTCGAAGATTTTTGACGGAAAATGAATTCCTTCGAAAATGGATGAATAAAATAAATGCAAAAGAAGTGGATATTGTGACGTTTTTTGACGGAAAACGGGTTCCGTCGAAAATGGATGAATAAAATAAATGCAGAATAAATTGATTTTGTGAAGTTTTCAACGGAAAATGGATTCCGTCGAAAACTGATGAATAAACTAAATGCAAAAGAAATTGATTTTGTGAAGTTTTTCGATGGAAAATGGATTCCGTTGAAAACTGACGAATAAAATAAATGCAAAAGAAATTGATTTTGTGAAGTTTTTCGATGGAAAATGGATTCCGTCGAAAAATGATGAATAAAATAAATGCAAAAGAAATTGATTTTGTGAAGTTTTTCGACGGAAAAAGAATTTTGTCGAGAACTGATGAATAAAATAAATGCAAAAGAAATTGATTTTGTGAAGTTTTTCGACGGAAAATAGATTCTGTCGAAAATTGATGATGAATAAAATAAATGCAAAAGAAATTAATTTTGTGAAGTTTTTTTTACGGAAAACGGATTCCGTCGAAAATGGATGAATAAAATAAATGCAAAATAAATTGATATTGTGAAGTTTTTTGACGGAAAACGGATTCCGTAAAAAATGGATGAATAAAATAAATGCAAAAGAAATTGATTTTTTGATGTTTTTCGACGGAAAATAGATTCCGTCGAAAACTGATGAATAAAATAAATGCAAATGAAATTGATTTTGTGAAGTTTTTCGACGGAAAATGGATTCCGTCGAAGATTTTTGACGGAAAATGAATTCCGTCGAAAATGGATGAATAAAATAAATGCAAAAGAAATGGATATTGTGACGTTTTTTGACGGAAAACGAGTTCCGTCGAAAATGGATGAATAAAATAAATGCAGAATAAATTGATTTTGTGAAGTTTTCAACGGAAAATGGATTCCGTCGAAAACTGATGAATATAATAAATGCAAAAGAAATAGATTTTGTGAAGTTTTTCGACGGAAAATAGATTCCGTCGAAAATTGATGAATAAAATAAATGCAAAAGAAATTGATTTTGTGAAGTTTTTTGACGGAAAACGGATTCCGTCAAAAATGGATAAATAAAATAAATGCAAAATAAATTGATATTGTGAAGTTTTTTGACGGAAAACGGATTCCGTAAAAAATGGATGAATAAAATAAATGCAAAAGAAATTGATTTTGTGAAGTTTTTCGACAAAAATGGATTTCGTCGAAACTAGATGAATAAAATAAATGCAAAAGAAATTGATTTTGTGATGTTTTTCGACGGAAAATGGATTCCGTCGAAAACTGATGAATAAAATAAATGCAAAAGAAATTGATTTTGTGAAGTTTTTTGACGGAAAACGGATTCCGTAGAAAATGGATGAATAAAATAAATGCAAAAGAAATTGATATTGTGAAGTTTTTTGACGAAAACGGATTCCGTCAAAAATGGATGAATAAAATAAATGCAAAAAGAAATGTATTTTGTGAAGTTTTTCGACGAAAATGGATTTCGTCGAAGATTTTTGAAGGAAAACGAATTTCGTCTAAAACGGATGAATAAAATAAATTGCAAAAGAAATTCTTTTTGTGAAGTTTTTCGACGGAAAAAGAATTTCGTCGAAAACTGGTGAATAAAATAAATGCAAAAGAAATTGATTTTGTGATGTTTTTCGACGGAAAATAGATTCCGTCGAAAACTGATGAATAAAATAAATGCAAATGAAATTGATTTTGTGAAGTTTTTCGACGGAAAATGGATTTCGTCGAAGATTTTGGACGGAAAATGAATTCCGTCGAAAATGGATGAATAAAATAAATGCAAAAGAAATGGATATTGTGATGTTTTTTGACGGAAAACGAGTTTCGTCGTAAATGGATGAATAAAATAAATGCAGAATAAATTGATTTTGTGAAGTTTTCAACGGAAAATGGATTCCGTCGAAAACTGATGAATAAACTAAATGCAAAAGAAATTGATTTTGTGAAATTTTCGATGGAAAATGGATTCCGTTGAAAACTGACGAATAAAATAAATGCAAAAGAAATTGGTTTTGTGAAGTTTTTCGATGGAAAATGGATTCCGTCGAAAACTGATGAATAAAATAATTGCAAAAGAAATTGATTTTGTGAAGTTTTTCGACGGAAAAAGAATTTTGTCGAGAACTGATGAATAAAATAAATGCAAAAGAAATTGATTTTGTGAAGTTTTTCGACGGAAAATAGATTCCGTCGAAAATTGATGAATAAAATAAATGCAAAAGAAATTGATTTTGTGAAGTTTTTTGACGGAAAACGGATTCCGTCGAAAATGGATGAATAAAATAAATGCAAAATAAATTGATATTGTGAAGTTTTTTGACGGAAAACGGATTCCGTAAAAAATGGATGAATAAAATAAATGCAAAAGAAATTGATTTTGTGAAGTTTTTCGACAAAAATGGATTTCGTCGAAACTAGATGAATAAAATAAATGCAAAAGAAATTGATTTTGTGATGTTTTTCGACAGAAAATGGATTCCGTCGAAAACTGATGAATAAAATAAATGCAAAAGAAATTGATTTTGTGAAGTTTTTTGACGGAAAACGGATTCCGTAGAAAATGGATGAATAAAATAAATGCAAAAGAAATTGATATTGTGAAGTTTTTTGACGAAAACAGATTCCGTCAAAAATGGATGAATAAAATAAATGCAAAAAGAAATGGATTTTGTGATGTTTTTCGACGAAAATGGATTTCGTCGAAGATTTTTGAAGGAAAACGAATTCCGTCTAAAACGGATGAATAAAATAAATTGCAAAAGAAATTCTTTTTGTGAAGTTTTTCGACGGAAAAAGAATTTCGTCGAAAACTGGTGAATAAAATAAGTGCAAAAGAAATTGATTTTGTGACGTTTTTCGACGGAAAATGGATTCCGTCAAAAACTGATGAATAAAATAAATGCAAAAGAAATGGATATTGTGACGTTTTTTGACGGAAAACGAGTTCCGTCGAAAATGGATGAATAAAATAAATGCAGAATAAATTGATTTTGTGAAGTTTTCAACGGAAAATGGATTCTGTCGAAAACTGATGAATAAAATAAATGCAAAAGAAATTGATTTAGTGAAGTTTTTCGACGGAAAAAGAATTTTGTCGAGAACTGATGAATAAAATAAATGCAAAAGAAATTGATTTTGTGAAGTTTTTCGACGGAAAATAGATTCCGTCGAAAATTGATGAATAAAATAAATGCAAAAGAAATTGATTTTGTGAAGTTTTTTGACGGAAAACGGATTCCGTCGAAAATGGATGAATAAAATAAATGCAAAATAAATTGATATTGTGAAGTTTTTTGACGGAAAACGGATTCCGTAAAAAATGGATGAATAAAATAAATGCAAAAGAAATTGATTTTGTGAAGTTTTTCGACAAAAATGGATTTCGTCGAAACTAGATGAATAAAATAAATGCAAAAGAAATTGATTTTGTGATGTTTTTCGACAGAAAACGGATTCCGTAGAAAATGGATGAATAAAATAAATGCAAAAGAAATTGATATTGTGAAGTTTTTTGACGAAAACAGATTCCGTCAAAAATGGATGAATAAAATAAACGCAAAAAGAAATGGATTTTGTGAAGTTTTTCGACGAAAATGGATTTCGTCGAAGATTTTTGAAGGAAAACGAATTCCGTCTAAAACGGATGAATAAAATAAATTGCAAAAGAAATTCTTTTTGTGAAGTTTTTCGACAGAAAAAGAATTTCGTCGAAAATTGGTGAATAAAATAAATGCAAAAGAAATTGATTTTGTGAAGTTTTTCGACGGAAAATGGATTCCGTCAAAAACTGATGAATAAAATAAATGCAAAAGAAATTGATTTTGTGAAGTTTTTCGACTAAAAATGGATTCCGTCGAAGATTTTTGACGGAAAATGAATTCCTTCGAAAATGGATGAATAAAATAAATGTAAAAGAAAATGATTTTGTGAAGTTTTTCGACGGAAAAAGAATTTTGTCGAGAACTGATGAATAAAATAAATGCAAAAGAAATTGATTTTGTGAAGTTTTTCGACGGAAAATAGATTCCGTCGAAAATTGATGAATAAAATAAATGCAAAAGAAATTGATTTTGTGAAGTTTTTTTACGGAAAACGTATTCCGTCGAAAATGGATGAATAAAATAAATGCAAAATAAATTGATATTGTGAAGTTTTTTGACGGAAAACGGATTCCGTAAAAAATGGATGAATAAAATAAATGCAAAAGAAATTGATTTTGTGATGTTTTTCGACGGAAAATAGATTCCGTCGAAAACTGATGAATAAAATAAATGCAAATAAAATTGATTTTGTGAAGTTTTTCGACGGAAAATGGATTCCGTCGAAGATTTTTGACGGAAAATGAATTCCGTCGAAAATGGATGAATAAAATAAATGCAAAAGAAATGGATATTGTGACGTTTTTTGACGGAAAACGAGTTCCGTCGAAAATGGATGAATAAAATAAATGCAGAATAAATTGATTTTGTGAAGTTTTCAACGGAAAATGGATTCCGTCGAAAACTGATGAATATAATAAATGCAAAAGAAATTGATTTTTTGAAGTTTTTCGACGGAAAAGGGATTCCGTCAAAAACTGATGAATAAAATAAATGCAAAAGAAATTGATTTTGTGAAGTTTTTCGACTAAAAATGGATTCCGTAAAAAATGGATGAATAAAATAAATGCAAAAGAAATTGATTTTGTGAAGTTTTTCAGCAAAAATGGATTTCGTCGAAACTAGATGAATAAAACAAATGCAAAAGAAATTGATTTTGTGATGTTTTTCGACAGAAAATGGATTCCGTCGAAAACTGATGAATAAAATAAATGCAAAAGAAATTGATTTTGTGAAGTTTTTTGACGGAAAACGGATTCCGTAGAAAATGGATGAATAAAATAAATGCAAAAGAAATTGATATTGTGAAGTTTTTTGACGAAAACAGATTCCGTCAAAAATGGATGAATAAAATAAACGCAAAAAGAAATGGATTTTGTGAAGTTTTTCGACGAAAATGGATTTCGCCGAAGATTTTTGAAGGAAAACGAATTCCGTCTAAAACGGATGAATAAAATAAATTGCAAAAGAAATTCTTTTTGTGAAGTTTTTCGACAGAAAAAGAATTTCGTCGAAAATTGGTGAATAAAATAAATGCAAAAGAAATTGATTTTGTGAAGTTTTTCGACGGAAAATGGATTCCGTCAAAAACTGATGAATAAAATAAATGCAAAAGAAATTGATTTTGTGAAGTTTTTCGACTAAAAATGGATTCCGTCGAAGATTTTTGACGGAAAATGAATTCCGTCGAAAATGGATGAATAAAATAAATGTAAAAGAAAATGATTTTGTGAATTTTTTTTTACGGAAAACGAATTCCGTCGAAAATGGATGAATAAAATAAATGCAAAAGAAATTGATATTGTGAAGTTTTTTGACGGAAAACGAGTTCCGTCGAAAATGGATGAATAAAATAAATGCAAAAGAAATTGATATTGTGAAGTTTTTTTACGGAAAACGGATTCCGTCGAAAATAGATGAATAAAATAAATGCAAAATAAATTGATATTGTGAAGTTTTTTGACGGAAAACGGATTCCGTAAAAAATGGACGAATAAAATAAATGCAAAAGAAATTGATTTTGTGAAGTTTTTCGACAAAAATGGATTTCGTCGAAAATAGATGAATAAAATAAATGCAAAGAAATTGATATTGTGAAGTTTTTTGACGGAAAACGAATTCCGTAGAAAATGGATGAATAAAATAAATGCAAAAGAAATTGATTTTGTGAAGTTTTTCGACGGAAACAGAATTTTGTCGAAAACTGATGAATAAAATAAATGCAAAAGAAATTGATTTTTTGAAGTTTTTCGACGGAAAATGGATTCCGTCGAAAACTGATGAATAAAATAAATGCAAAAGAAATTGATTTTATGAAGTTTTTCGATGGAAAATGGATTCCGTCGAAAATGGATGAATAAAATAAATGCAAAAGAAATTGATTTTGTGAAGTTTTTCGATGGAAACAGAATTTTGTCGAAAACTGATGAATAAAATAAATGCAAAAGAAATTGATTTTTTGAAGTTTTTCGACGGAAAATGGATTCCGTCGAAAACTGATGAATAAAATAAATGCAAAAGAAATTGATTTTAAGAAGTTTTTCGATGGAAAATGGATTCCGTCGAAAACTGACGAATAAAATAAATGCAAAAGAAATTAATTTTGAGAAGTTTTTCGATGGAAAATGGATTCCGTCGAAAACAGATGAATAAAATAAATGCAAAAGAAATTGATTTTCTAAAGTTTTTCGACGGAAAAAGAATTTTGTCGAAAACTGATGAATAAAATAAATGCAAAAGAAGTTGATTTTGTGAAGTTTTTCGATGGAAAATGGATTCCGCCGAAAATTGATGAATAAAATAATTGAAAAAGAAATTGATTTTGTGAAGTTTTTCGATGGAAAATGGATTCCGTCGAAAACTGATGAATAAAATAAATGCAAAAGAAATTGATTTTGTGAACATTTTCGACGGAAAATTGATTCCGTCGAAAACTGATGAATAAAATAAATGCAAAAGAAATTGATTTTATGAAGTTTTTCGACGGAAAATGGATTCCGTCGAAGATTTTTTACGGAAAATGAGTTCCGTCGAAAATGGATGAATAAAATAAATGCAAAAGAAATTGATTTTGTGATATTTTTTGAGGGAAATCAGATTCCGTCAAAAATGGATGAATAAAATAAATGAAAAAAAGAAATTGATATTGTGAAGTTTTTTGAGGGAAAACGGATTCCGTCGAAAATGGATGAATAAAATAAATGCAAAAGAAATGGATTTTGCGAAGTTTTTCGACGAAAATGGATTTCGTCGAAGATTTTTAACGGAAAACGAATTCCGTCTAAAACGGATGAATAAAATAAATTGCAAAAGAAATTCATTGTGTGAAGTTTTTCGACGGAAAAAGAAATTCGTCGAAAACTGATGAATAAAATAAATGCAAAAGAAATTGATTTTGTGAAGTTTTTCGACGGAAAATGGATTCCGTCGAAAACTAAAGATTAAAATAAATGCAAAAGAAATTGATTTTGTGATGTTTTTCGACGGAAAATGGATTTCGTCGAAGATTTTTGACGGAAAATGAATTCCGTCGAAAACTGATGAATAAATTAAATGCAAAAGTAATTGATTTTGTGAAGTTTTTCGACGGAAAATGGATTCCGTCCAAGATTTTTGACGGAAAATGAATTCCGTCGAAAATGGATAAATAAAATAAATGCAAAAGAAATTGATTTTGTGAAGTTTTTTGACGGAAAACATATTCATGGATGAATAAAATAAATGCAAAAGAAATTGATATTGTGAAGTTTTTTGACGAAAACGGATTCCGTCGAAAATGGATGAATAAAATAAATGCAAAAGAAATGGATTTTGTGAAGTTTTGCGACGAAAATGGATTTCGTCGAAGATTTTTGACGGAAAACGAATTCCGTCTAAAACGGATGAATAAATTAAATTGCAAAAGAAATTCTTTTTGAGAAGTTTTTCGACAGAAAAAGAATTTCGTCTAAAACGGATGAATAAAATAAATTGCAAAAGAAATTCATTATGTGAAGTTTTTCGACGGAAAAGGAATTTCGTAGAAAACTGGTGAATAAAATAAATGCAAAAGAAATTGATTTTGTTAAGTTTTTCGACGGAAAATGAATTTCGTCGAAAACTGGATTAATAAAATAAATGCAAATGAAATTGATTTTGTGAAGTTTTTCGACGGAAAATGGATTCCGTCGAAAATGGATGAATAAAATAAATGCAAAAGAAATTGATTTTGTGAATTTTTTTACGGAAAACGGATTCCGTCGAAAATGGATGAATAAAATAAATGCAAAAGAAATGGATATTGTGAAGTTTTTTGACGGAAAACGAGTTCCGTCGAAAATGGATGAATAAAATAAATGTAAAATAAATTCATTTTGTGAAGTTTTTCGACGCAAAATGGATTCCGTCGAAAACTGATGAATAAACTAAATGCAAAAGAAATTGATTTTGTGAAGTTTATCGATGGAAAATGGATTCCGTCAAAAACTGACGAATAAAATAAATGCAAAAGAAATTAATTTTGAGAAGTTTTTCGATAGAAAATGGATTCCGTCAAAAACAGATGAATAAAATAAATGAAAAAGAAATTGATTTTCTGAAGTTTTTCGACGGAAAAATAATTTTGTCGAAAACTGATGAATAAAATAAATGCAAAAGAAGTTGATTTTGTGAAGTTTTTCGACGGAAAATGGATTCCGTCGAAAATTGATGAATAAAATAAATGAAAAAGAAATTGATTTTGTGAAGTTTTTCGATGGAAAATGGATTCCGTCGAAAACTGATGAATAAATAAATGCAAAAGAAATTGATTTTGAGAAGTTTTTCGACGGAAAATTGATTCCGTCGAAGATTTTTGACGGAAAATGTATTCTGTCGAAAATGGTTGAATAAAATAAATGCAAAAGAAATTGATTTTTTGAAGTTTTTCGACGGAAAAAGAATTGTGTCGAAAACTGATGAATAAAATAAATGCAAAAGAAATTGATTTTATGAAGTTTTTCGACGGAAAATGGATTCCGTCGAAGATTTTTTACGGAAAATGAATTCCGTCGAAAATGGATGAATAAAATAAATGCAAAAGAAATTGATTTTGTGATGTTTTTTGACGGAAATCGGATTTGTCAAAAATGGATGAATAAAATAAATGAAAAAAAGAAATTGATATTGTGAAATTGATTTTAAAAGCAAAAGAAATTGATTTTGTGAGTTTTTCGACGCAAAATGGATTCCGTCGAAGATTTTTAACGGAAAACGAATTCCGTCTAAATCGGATGAATAAAATAAATTGCAAAATAAATTCATTTTTTGTGAAGTTTTTCGACGGTAAAAGAATTTCGTTGAAAACTGATGAATAAAATAAATGCAAAAGAAATTGATTTTGTGAAATTTTTCGACGGAAAATGGATTCCGTCGAAAACTGAAGATTAAAATAAATGCAAAAGAAATTGATTTTGTGATGTTTTTCGACGGAAAATGGTTTTCGTCGAAGATTTTTTACGGAAAATGAATTCCGTCGAAAATGGATGAATAAAATAAATGCAAAAGAAATTGATTTTGTGAAGTTTTTTGACGGAAAACGAGTTCCGTCGAAAATGGATGAATAAAATAAATGCAGAATAAATTGATTTTGTGAAGTTTTTCGACGGAAAATGGATTCCGTCGAAAACTGAGGAATAAACTAAATGAAAAAGAAATTGATTTTTTGAAGTTTTTCGATGGAAAATGGATTCCGTCGGAAACTGATGAATAAAATAAATGCAAAAGAAATTGATTTTGTGAAGTTTTTTGTGGGAAAACGGATTCCGTCGAAAATGGATGAATAAAAATAAATGCAAAAAAATTGATATTGTGAAGTTTTTTGACGGAAAACGTAATCCGTCGAAAATGGATGAATAAAATAAATACAAAAGAAATGGATTTTGTGAAGTTTTTCGACGAAAATGGATTTCGTCGCAGATTTTTGACGGAAAATGAATTCCGTCTAAAACGGATGAATAAAATAAATTGCAAAAGAAATTCTTTTCGTGAAGTTTTTCTACGGAAAAAGAATTTCGTTGAAAACTGGAGAATAAAATAAATGCAAAAGAAATAGATTTTGTGAAGTTTTTCGACGGAAAAAGAATTTCGTCGAAAACTGGTGAATAAAATAAATGCAAAAGAAATTGATTTTGTTAAGTTTTTCGACGGAAAATGGATTCCGTCGAAAACTGATGAATAAAATAAATGCAAATGAAATTGATTTTGTGAAGTTTTTCGATGGAAATTGGATTCCGTCGAAGATTTTTGATGGAAAATGAATTCCGTCAAAAATGGATGAATAAAATAAATGTAAAAGAAATTGATTTTGTGAAGTTTTTTTACGGAAAACGGATTCCGTCGAAAATGGATGAATAAAATAATTGCAAAACAAATGGATATTGTGAAGTTTTTTGATGGAAAACGAGTTCCGTCGAAAATCGATGAATAAAGTAAATGCAAAATAAATTGATTTTGTGTAGTTTTTCGACGGAAAATGGATTCCGTCGAAAACTGATGAATAAACTAAATGCAAAAGAAATTGATTTTGTGAAGTTTTTCGATGGAAAATGGATTCCGTTGAAAACTGACGAATAAAATAAATGCAAAAGAAATTGATTTTGTGAAGTTTTTCGATGGAAAATGGATTCCGTCGAAACTGATGTATAAAATAAATGCAAAAGAAATTGATTTTGTGAAGTTTTTTGACGGAAAACGGATTTCGTCGAAAATGGATGAATAAAATAAATGCAAAATAAATTGATATTGTGAAGTTTTTTGACGGAAAACGGATTCCGTAAAAAATGGATGAATAAAATAAATGCAAAAGAAATTGATTTTGTGAAGTTTTTCAACAAAAATGGATTTTGTCGAAAATGGATGAATAAAATAAATGCAAACGAAATTTATTTTGTGATGTTTTTTGACGGAAAATGGATTGCGTCGAAGATTTTTGACGGAAAATGAATTCCGTCTAAAATGGATGAATAAAATAAATGCAAAAGAAATTGATTTTGTGAAGTTTTTTGACGGAAAACGGATTTCGTAAAAAATGGATGAATAAAATAAATGCAAAAGAAATTGATTTTGTGATGTTTTTCGACGGAAAATGGATTCCGTCGAAGATGGATGAATAAAATATATGCAAAAGAAATTGATTTGGTGAAGTTTTTCGACGGAAAATGGATTCCGTCGAAAACTGATGAATAAAATAAATGCAAAAGAAATTGCTTTTGTGAAGTTTTTTGATGGAAAACGGATTCCGTCGAAAATGGATGAATAAAAATAAATGCAAAAAAATTGATATTGTGAAGTTTTTCGACGGAAAACGTAATCCGTCGAAAATGGATGAATAAAATAAATGCAAAAGAAATGGATTTGGTGAAGTTTTTCGACGAAAATGGATTTCGTCGCAGATTTTTGACGGAAAATGATTTCCGTCGAAAATGGATGAATAAAATAAATGCAAAAGAAATTGATTTTGTGAAGTTTTTTAATGGAAAATGGATTCCGTCGAAAATGGATGAATAAAAAAAATGCAAAAAAATCGATATTGTGAAATTTTTTGACGGAAAACGTAATCCGTCGAAAATGGATGAATAAAATAAATGCAAAAGAAATGGATTTGGTGAAGTTTTTCGACGAAAATGGATTTCGTCGCAGATTTTTGACGGAAAATGAATTCCGTCTAAAATGGATGAATAAAATAAATTGCAAAAGAAATTCTTTTTGTGAAGTTTTTCGACGGAAAAAGAATTTCGTCGAAAACTGGTGAATAAAATAAATGCAAAAGTAATTGATTTTGTGATGTTTTTTGACGGAAAATAGATTCCGTCGAAAACTGATGAATACAATAAATGCAAATGAAATTGATTTTGTGAAGTTTTTCTACGGAAAATGGATTCCGTCGAAGATTTTGGACGGAAAATGAATTCCGTCGAAAATGGATGAATAAAATAAATGCAAAAGAAATGGATATTGTGAAGTTTTTTGACGGAAAACGAGTTCCGTCGAAAACGGATGAATAAAATAATTGCAGAATAAATTGATTTTGTGAAGTTTTTCGACGGAAAATGGATTCCGTCGAAAACTGATGAATAAACTAAATGCAAAAGAAATTGATTTTGTGAAGTTTTTCGATGGAAAATGGATTCCGTTGAAAACTGACGAATAAAATAAATGCAAAAGAAATTGGTTTTGTGAAGTTTTTCGATGGAAAATGGATTCCGTCGAAAACTGATGAATAAAATAATTGCAAAAGAAATTGATTTTGTGAAGTTTTTCGACGGAAAAAGAATTTTGTCGAGAACTGATGAATAAAATAAATGCAAAAGAAATTGATTTTGTGAAGTTTTTCGACGAAAATGGATTTCGTCGCAGATTTTTGACGGAAAATGAATTCCGTCTAAAACGGATGAATAAAATAAATTGCAAAAGAAATTCTTTTTGTGAAGTTTTTCGACGGAAAAAGAATTTCGTCGAAAACTGGTGAATAAAATAAATGCAAAAGAAATAGATTTTGTGAAGTTTTTCGACGGAAAATGGATTCCGTCGAAAACTGATGAATAAAATAAATGCAAATGAAATTGATTTTGTGAAGTTTTTCGACGGAAAATGGATTCCGTCGAAGATTTTTGATGGAAAATGAATTCCGTCAAAAATGGATGAATAAAATAAATGCAAAAGAAATTGATTTTGTGAAGTTTTTTTACGGAAAACGGATTCCGTCGAAAATGGATGAATAAAATAAACGCAAAAGAAATTGATTTTGTGATATTTTTTGAGGGAAATCAGATTCCGTCAAAAATGGATGAATAAAATAAATGAAAAAAAGAAATTGATATTGTGAAGTTTTTTGAGGGAAAACGGATTCCGTCGAAAATGGATGAATAAAATAAATGCAAAAGAAATTGATTTTGCGAAGTTTTTCGATGGAAAATGGATTCCGTTGAAAACTGACGAATAAAATAAATGCAAAAGAAATTGATTTTGTGAAGTTTTTCGAGGGAAAATGGATTCCGTCGAAAACTGATGAATAAAATAAATGCAAAAGAAATTGATTTTGTGAAGTTTTTAGACGGAAAAAGATTTTTGTCGAGAACTGATGAATAAAATAAATGCAAAAGAAATTGATTTTGTGAAGTTTTTCGACGGAAAATAGATTCCGTCGAAAATTGATGAATAAAATAAATGCAAAAGAAATTGATTTTGTGAAGTTTTTTGACGGAAAACGGATTCCGTAGAAAATGGATGAATAAAATAAATGCAAAAGAAATTGATATTGTGAAGTTTTTTGACGAAAACAGATTCCGTCAAAAATGGATGAATAAAATAAATGCAAAAAGAAATGGATTTTGTGAAGTTTTTCGACGAAAATGGATTTCGTCGAAGATTTTTGAAGGAAAACGAATTCCGTCTAAAACGGATGAATAAAATAAATTGCAAAAGAAATTCTTTTTGTGAAGTTTTTCGACGGAAAAAGAATTTCGTCGAAAATGGATGAATAAAATAAATGTAAAAGAAATTGATTTTGTGAATTTTTTTTTTACGGAAAACGAATTCCGTCGAAAATGGATGAATAAAATAAATGCAAAAGAAATTGATATTGTGAAGTTTTTTGACGGAAAACGAGTTCCGTCGAAAATGGATGAATAAAATAAATGCAAAAGAAATTGATTTTGTGAAGTTTTTTTACGGAAAACGGATTCCGTCGAAAATGGATGAATAAAATAAATGCAAAATAAATTGATATTGTGAAGTTTTTTGACGGAAAACAGATTCCGTAAAAAATGGATGAATAAAATAAATGCAAAAGAAATTGATTTTGTGAAGTTTTTCGACAAAAATGGATTTCGTCGAAAATAGATGAATATAATAAATGCAAAGAAATTGATATTGTGAAGTTTTTTGACGGAAAACGAGTTCCGTCGAAAATGAATGAATAAAATAAATGCAAAAGAAATTGATTTTGTGAAGTTTTTCGACGGAAACAGAATTTTGTCGAAAACTGATGAATAAAATAAATGCAAAAGAAATTGATTTTTTGAAGTTTTTCGACGGAAAATGGATTCTGTCGAAAACTGATGAATAAAATAAAAGCAAAAGAAATTGATTTTAAGAAGTTTTTCGATGGAAAATGGATTACGTCGAAAACTGACGAATAAAATAAATGCAAAAGAAATTAATTTTGAGAAGTTTTTCGATGGAAAATGGATTCCGTCGAAAACAGATGAATAAAATAAATGCAAAAGAAATTGATTTTTTGAAGTTTTTCGACGGAAAAAGAATTGTGTCGAAAACTGATGAATAAAATAAATGCAAAAGAAATTGATTTTACGAAGTTTTTCGACGGAAAATGGATTCCGTCGAAGATTTTTTACGGAAAATTAATTCCGTCGAAAATGGATGAATAAAATAAATGCAAAAAAAATTGATTTTGTGATGTTTTTTGACGGAAATCGGATTTGTCAAAAATGGATGAATAAAATAAATGAAAAAAAGAAATTGATATTGTGAAGTTTTTTGATGGAAAACGGATTCCGTCGAAAATGGATGAATAAAATAAAAGCAAAAGAAATTGATTTTGTGAAGTTTTTCAACGAAAATGGATTTCGTCGAAGATTTTTAACGGAAAACGAATTCCGTCTAAATCGGATGAATAAAATAAATTGCAAAATAAATTCATTTTTTGTGAAGTTTTTCGACGGTAAAAGAATTTCGTTGAAAACTGATGAATAAAATAAATGCAAAAGAAATAGATTTTGTGAAGTTTTTCGACGAAAATGGATTCCGTCGAAAACTGAAGATTAAAATAAATGAAAAAGAAATTGATTTTGTGATGTTTTTCGACGGAAAATGGTTTTCGTCGAAGATTTTTTACGGAAAATGAATTCCGTCGAAAATGGATGAATAAAATAAATGCAAAAGAAATTGATTTTGTGAAGTTTTTTGACGGAAAACGAGTTCCGTCGAAAATGGATGAATAAAATAAATGCAGAATAAATTGATTTTGTGAAGTTTTTCGACGGAAAATGGATTCCGTCGAAAACTGAGGAATAAACTAAATGAAAAAGAAATTGATTTTTTGAAGTTTTTCGATGGAAAATGGATTCCGTCGGAAACTGATGAATAAAATAAATGCAAAAGAAATTGATTTTGTGAAGTTTTTTGATGGAAAACGGATTCCGTCGAAAATGGATGAATAAAAATAAATGCAAAAAAATTGATATTGTGAAGTTTTTTGACGGAAAACGTAATCCGTCGAAAATGGATGAATAAAATAAATACAAAAGAAATGGATTTTGTGAAGTTTTTCGACGAAAATGGATTTCGTCGCAGATTTTTGACGGAAAATGAATTCCGTCTAAAACGGATGAATAAAATAAATTGCAAAAGAAATTCTTTTCGTGAAGTTTTTCTACGGAAAAAGAATTTCGTTGAAAACTGGAGAATAAAATAAATGCAAAAGAAATAGATTTTGTGAAGTTTTTCGACGGAAAAAGAATTTCGTCGAAAACTGGTGAATAAAATAAATGCAAAAGAAATTGATTTTGTTAAGTTTTTCGACGGAAAATGGATTCCGTCGAAAACTGATGAATAAAATAAATGCAAATGAAATTGATTTTGTGAAGTTTTTCGATGGAAATTGGATTCCGTCGAAGATTTTTGATGGAAAATGAATTCCGTCGAAAATGGATGAATAAAATAAATGTAAAAGAAATTGATTTTGTGAAGTTTTTTTACGGAAAACGGATTCCGTCGAAAATGGATGAATAAAATAATTGCAAAACAAATGGATATTGTGAAGTTTTTTGATGGAAAACGAGTTCCGTCGAAAATCGATGAATAAAGTAAATGCAAAATAAATTGATTTTGTGTAGTTTTTCGACGGAAAATGGATTCCGTCGAAAACTGATGAATAAACTAAATGCAAAAGAAATTGATTTTGTGAAGTTTTTCGATGGAAAATGGATTCCGTTGAAAACTGACGAATAAAATAAATGCAAAAGAAATTGATTTTGTGAAGTTTTTCGATAGAAAATGGATTCCGTCGAAACTGATGTATAAAATAAATGCAAAAGAAATTGATTTTGTGAAGTTTTTTGACGGAAAACGGATTTCGTCGAAAATGGATGAATAAAATAAATGCAAAATAAATTGATATTGTGAAGTTTTTTGACGGAAAACGGATTCCGTAAAAAATGGATGAATAATATAAATGCAAAAGAAATTGATTTTGTGAAGTTTTTCAACAAAAATGGATTTTGTCGAAAATGGATGAATAAAATAAATGCAAACGAAATTTATTTTGTGATGTTTTTTGACGGAAAATGGATTGCGTCGAAGATTTTTGACGGAAAATGAATTCCGTCTAAAATGGATGAATAAAATAAATGCAAAAGAAATTGATTTTGTGATGTTTTTTGACGGAAAACGGATTTCGTAAAAAATGGATGAATAAAATAAATGCAAAAGAAATTGATTTTGTGATGTTTTTCGACGGAAAATGGATTCCGTCGAAAACTGATGAATAAAATAAATGCAAAAGAAATTGATTTGGTGAAGTTTTTCGACGGAAAATGGATTCCGTCGAAAACTGATGAATAAAATAAATGCAAAAGAAATTGCTTTTGTGAAGTTTTTTGATGGAAAACGGATTCCGTCGAAAATGGATGAATAAAAATAAATGCAAAAAAATTGATATTGTGAAGTTTTTCGACGGAAAACGTAATCCGTCGAAAATGGATGAATAAAATAAATGCAAAAGAAATGGATTTGGTGAAGTTTTTCGACGAAAATGGATTTCGTCGCAGATTTTTGACGGAAAATGATTTCCGTCGAAAATGGATGAATAAAATAAATGCAAAAGAAATTGATTTTGTGAAGTTTTTGAATGGAAAACGGATTCCGTCGAAAATGGATGAATAAAAAAAAATGCAAAAAAATCGATATTGTGAAATTTTTTGACGGAAAACGTAATCCGTCGAAAATGGATGAATAAAATAAATGCAAAAGAAATGGATTTGGTGAAGTTTTTCGACGAAAATGGATTTCGTCGCAGATTTTTGACGGAAAATGAATTCCGTCTAAAATGGATGAATAAAATAAATTGCAAAAGAAATTCTTTTTGTGAAGTTTTTCGACGGAAAAAGAATTTCGTCGAAAACTGGTGAATAAAATAAATGCAAAAGTAATTGATTTTGTGATGTTTTTTGACGGAAAATAGATTCCGTCGAAAACTGATGAATAAAATAAATGCAAATGAAATTGATTTTGTGAAGTTTTTCTACGGAAAATGGATTCCGTCGAAGATTTTGGACGGAAAATGAATTCCGTCGAAAATGGATGAATAAAATAAATGCAAAAGAAATGGATATTGTGAAGTTTTTTGACGGAAAACGAGTTCCGTCGAAAACGGATGAATAAAATAATTGCAGAATAAATTGATTTTGTGAAGTTTTTCGACGGAAAATGGATTCCGTCGAAAACTGATGAATAAACTAAATGCAAAAGAAATTGATTTTGTGAAGTTTTTCGATGGAAAATGGATTCCGTTGAAAACTGACGAATAAAATAAATGCAAAAGAAATTGATTTTGTGAAGTTTTTCGATGAAAAATGGATTCCGTCGAAAACTGATGAATAAAATAATTGCAAAAGAAATTGATTTTGTGAAGTTTTTCGACGGAAAAAGAATTTTGTCGAGAACTGATGAATAAAATAAATGCAAAAGAAATTGATTTTGTGAAGTTTTTCGACGAAAATGGATTTCGTCGCAGATTTTTGACGGAAAATGAATTCCGTCTAAAACGGATGAATAAAATAAATTGCAAAAGAAATTCTTTTTGTGAAGTTTTTCGACGGAAAAAGAATTTCGTCGAAAACTGGTGAATAAAATAAATGCAAAAGAAATAGATTTTGTGAAGTTTTTCGACGGAAAATGGATTCCGTCGAAAACTGATGAATAAAATAAATGCAAATGAAATTGATTTTGTGAAGTTTTTCGACGGAAAATGGATTCCGTCGAAGATTTTTGATGGAAAATGAATTCCGTCAAAAATGGATGAATAAAATAAATGCAAAAGAAATTGATTTTGTGAAGTTTTTTTACGGAAAACGGATTCCGTCGAAAATGGATGAATAAAATAAACGCAAAAGAAATTGATTTTGTGATATTTTTTGAGGGAAATCAGATTCCGTCAAAAATGGATGAATAAAATAAATGAAAAAAAGAAATTGATATTGTGAAGTTTTTTGAGGGAAAACGGATTCCGTCGAAAATGGATGAATAAAATAAATGCAAAAGAAATTGATTTTATGAAGTTTTTGAATGGAAAACGGATTCCGTCGAAAATGGATGAATAAAAAAAAATGCAAAAAAATCGATATTGTGAAATTTTTTGACGGAAAACGTAATCCGTCGAAAATGGATGAATAAAATAAATGCAAAAGAAATGGATTTGGTGAAGTTTTTCGACGAAAATGGATTTCGTCGCAGATTTTTGACGGAAAATGAATTCCGTCTAAAATGGATGAATAAAATAAATTGCAAAAGAAATTCTTTTTGTGAAGTTTTTAGACGGAAAAAGAATTTCGTCGAAAACTGGTGAATAAAATAAATGCAAAAGTAATTGATTTTGTGATGTTTTTTGACGGAAAATAGATTTCGTCGAAAACTGATGAATAAAATAAATGCAAATGAAATTGATTTTGTGAAGTTTTTCTACGGAAAATGGATTCCGTCGAAGATTTTGGACGGAAAATGAATTCCGTCGAAAATGGATGAATAAAATAAATGCAAAAGAAATGGATATTGTGAAGTTTTTTGACGGAAAACGAGTTCCGTCGAAAACGGATGAATAAAATAATTGCAGAATAAATTGATTTTGTGAAGTTTTTCGACGGAATATGGATTCCGTCGAAAACTGATGAATAAACTAAATGCAAAAGAAATTGATTTTGTGAAGTTTTTCGATGGAAAATGGATTCCGTTGAAAACTGACGAATAAAATAAATGCAAAAGAAATTGGTTTTGTGAAGTTTTTCGATGGAAAATGGATTCCGTCGAAAACTGATGAATAAAATAATTGCAAAAGAAATTGATTTTGTGAAGTTTTTCGACGGAAAAAGAATTTTGTCGAGAACTGATGAATAAAATAAATGCAAAAGAAATTGATTTTGTGAAGTTTTTCGACGAAAATGGATTTCGTCGCAGATTTTTGACGGAAAATGAATTCCGTCTAAAACGGATGAATAAAATAAATTGCAAAAGAAATTCTTTTTGTGAAGTTTTTCGACGGAAAAAGAATTTCGTCGAAAACTGGTGAATAAAATAAATGCAAAAGAAATAGATTTTGTGAAGTTTTTCGACGGAAAATGGATTCCGTCGAAAACTGATGAATAAAATAAATGCAAATGAAATTGATTTTGTGAAGTTTTTCGACGGAAAATGGATTTCGTCGAAGATTTTTGATGGAAAATGAATTCCGTCAAAAATGGATGAATAAAATAAATGCAAAAGAAATTGATTTTGTGAAGTTTTTTTACGGAAAACGGATTCCGTCGAAAATGGATGAATAAAATAAACGCAAAAGAAATTGATTTTGTGATATTTTTTGAGGGAAATCAGATTCCGTCAAAAATGGATGAATAAAATAAATGAAAAAAAGAAATTGATATTGTGAAGTTTTTTGAGGGAAAACGGATTCCGTCGAAAATGGATGAATAAAATAAATGCAAAAGAAATTGATTTTGCGAAGTTTTTCGATGGAAAATGGATTCCGTTGAAAACTGACGAATAAAATAAATGCAAAAGAAATTGATTTTGTGAAGTTTTTCGAGGGAAAATGGATTCCGTCGAAAACTGATGAATAAAATAAATGCAAAAGAAATTGATTTTGTGAAGTTTTTAGACGGAAAAAGATTTTTGTCGAGAACTGATGAATAAAATAAATGCTAAAGAAATTGATTTGTTAAGTTTTTCGACGGAAAATAGATTCCGTCGAAGATTTTTGACGGTCGAAGATTTTTGACGGAAAACGGATTCCGTAGAAAATGGATGAATAAAATAAATGCAAAAGAAATTGATATTGTGAAGTTTTTTGACGAAAACAGATTCCGTCAAAAATGGATGAATAAAATAAATGCAAAAAGAAATGGATTTTGTGAAGTTTTTCGACGAAAATGGATTTCGTCGAAGATTTTTGAAGGAAAACGAATTCCGTCTAAAACGGATGAATAAAATAAATTGCAAAAGAAATTCTTTTTGTGAAGTTTTTCGACGGAAAACGAGTTCCGTCGAAAATGGATGAATAAAATAAATGCAAAAGAAATTGATTTTGTGAAGTTTTTCGATGGAAAATGGATTCCGTCGAAAACTGATGTATAAAATAAATGCAAAAAAAATTGATTTTGTGAAGTTTTTTGACGGAAAACGGATTCCGTCGAAAATGGATGAATAAAATAAATGCAAAATAAATTGATATTGTGAAGTTTTTTGACGGAAAACGGATTCCGTAAAAAATGGATGAATAAAATAAATGCAAAAGAAATTGATTTTGTGAAGTTTTTCGACAAAAATGGATTTCTTCGAAAATGGATGAATAAAATAAATGCAAACGAAATTTATTTTGTGATGTTTTTTGACGGAAAATGGATTGCGTCGAAGATTTTTGACGGAAAATGAATTCCGTCGAAAATGGATGAATAAAATAAATGCAAAAGAAGTTGATTTTGTGAAGTTTTTCGATGGAAAATGGATTCCGTCGAAAACTGATGTATAAAATAAATGCAAAAAAAATTGATTTTGTGAAGTTTTTTGACGGAAAACGGATTCCGTCGAAAATGGATGAATAAAATAAATGCAAAATAAATTGATATTGTGAAGTTTTTTGACGGAAAACGGATTCCGTAAAAAATGGATGAATAAAATAAATGCAAAAGAAATTGATTTTGTGAAGTTTTTCGACAAAAATGGATTTCGTCGAAAATGGATGAATAAAATAAATGCAAAATAAATTTATTTTGTGATGTTTTTTGACGGAAAATGGATTGCGTCGAAGATTTTTGACGGAAAATGAATTCCGTCGAAAATGGATGAATAAAGTAAATGCAAAAGAAGTTGATTTTGTGAAGTTTTTTGACGGAAAACGGATTCCGTAGAAAATGGAGGAATAAAATAAATGCAAAATAAATTGATATTGTAAAGCTTTTTGACGGAAAACGGATTCCGTAAAAAATGGATGAATAAAATAAATGCAAAAGAAATAGATTTTGTGAAGTTTTTCGACGGAAAATGGATTCCGTCAAAAACTGATGAATAAAATAAATGCAAATGAAATTGATTTTGTGAAGTTTTTCGACGGAAAATGGATTCCGTCGAAGATTTTTGATGGAAAATGAATTCCGTCAAAAATGGATGAATAAAATAAATGCAAAAGAAATTGATTTTGTGAAGTTTTTTTACGGAAAACAGATTCCGTCGAAAATGGATGAATAAAATAAATGCAAAAGAAATGGATATTGTGAAGTTTTTTGACGGAAAACGAGTTCCGTCGAAAATGGATGAATAAAATAAATGCAAAATAAATTGATTTTGTGAAGTTTTTCGACAAAAACGGATTTCGTCGAAAATGGATGAATAAACTAAATGCAAAAGAAATTGATTTTGTGAAGTTTTTCGATGGAAAATGGATTCCGTTGAAAACTGACGAATAAAATAAATGCAAAAGAAATAGATTTGGTGAAGTTTTTCGACGAAAATGGATTTCGTCGCAGATTTTTGACGGAAAATGAATTCCGTCTAAAATGGATGAGTAAAATAAATTGCAAAAGAAATTCTTTTTGTGAAGTTTTTCGATGGAAAAAGAATTTCGTCGAAAACTGGTGAATAAAATAAATGCAAAAGTAATTGATTTTGTGATGTTTTTCGACGGAAAATAGATTCCGTCGAAAACTGATGAATAAAATAAATGCAAATGAAATTGATTTTGTGAAGTTTTTCTACGGAAAATGAATTCCGTCGAAGATTTTTGACGGAAAATGAATTCCGTCGAAAATGGATGAATAAAATAAATGCAAAAGAAATGGATATTGTGAAGTTTTTTGACGGAAAATGAGTTCCGTCGAAAATGGATGAATAAAATAAATGCAGAATAAATTGATTTTGTGAAGTTTTTCGACGGAAAATGGATTCCGTCGAAAACTGATGAATAAACTAAATGCAAAAGAAATTGATTTTGTGAAGTTTTTCGACGGAAAAAGAATTTTGTCGAGAACTGATGAATAAAATAAATGCAAAAGAAATTGATTTTGTGAAGTTTTTCGACGGAAAATAGATTCCGTCGAAAATTGATGAATAAAATAAATGCAAAAGAAATTGATTTTGTGAAGTTTTTTGACGGAAAACGGATTCCGTCGAAAATGGATGAATAAAATAAATGCAAAATAAATTGATATTGTGAAGTTTTTTGACGGAAAACGGATTCCGTAAAAAATGGATGAATAAAATAAATGCAAAAGAAATTGATTTTGTGAAGTTTTTCGACAAAAATGGATTTCGTCGAAAATGGATGAATAAAATAAATGCAAACGAAATTTATTTTGTGATGTTTTTTGACGGAAAATGGATTGCGTCGAAGATTTTGGACGGAAAATGAATTCCGTCGAAAATGGATGAATAAAATAAATGCAAAAGAAGTTGATTTTGTGAAGTTTTTTGACGGAAAACGGATTCCGTCGAAAATGGATGAATAAAATAAATGCAAAAGAAATTGATATTGTGAAGTTTTTTGACGGAAAACGAGTTCCGTCGAAAATGGATGAATAAAATAAATGCAAAATAAATTGATTTTGTGAAGTTTTTCGACGGAAAACGAATTCCGTTGAAAACTGATGAATAAACTAAATGCAAAAGAAATTTATTTTGTGAAGTTTTTCGATTGAAAATGGATTCCGTTGAAAACTGACGAATAAAATAAATGCAAAAAAAATTGATTTTGTGAAGTTTTTCGATGGAAAATGGATTCCGTCGAAAACTGATGTATAAAATAAATGCAAAAGAAATGGATGTTGTGAATTTTTTTGACGGAAAACGAGTTCCGTCGAAAATGGATGAATAAAATAAATGCAAAATAAATTGATATTGTGAAGTTTTTTGACGGAAAACAGATTCCGTAAAAAATGGATGAATAAAATAAATGCAAAAGAAATTGATTTTGTGAAGTTTTTCGACAAAAATGGATTTCGTCGAAAATGGATGAATAAAATAAATGCAAACGAAATTTATTTTGTGATGTTTTTTGACGGAAATTGGATTGCGTCGAAGATTTTTGACGGAAAATGAATTCCGTCGAAAATGGATGAATAAAATAAATGCAAAAGAAGTTGATTTTGTGAAGTTTTTTGACGAAAAACGGATTCCGTCGAAAATGGATGAATAAAATAAATGCAAAAGAAATTGATATTGTGAAATTTTTTGACGGAAAACGAGTTCCGTCGAAAATGGATGAATAAAATAAATGCAAAAGAAATTGATTTTGTGAAGTTTTTCGATGGAAAATGGATTCCGTCGAAAACTGATGTATAAAATAAATGCAAAAAAAATTGATTTTGTGAAGTTTTTTGACGGAAAACGGATTCCGTCGAAAATGGATGAATAAAATAAATGCAAAATAAATTGATATTGTGAAGTTTTTTGACGGAAAACGGATTCCGTAAAAAATGGATGAATAAAATAAATGCAAAAGAAATTGATTTTGTGAAGTTTTTCGACAAAAATGGATTTCGTCGAAAATGGATGAATAAAATAAATGCAAACGAAATTTATTTTGTGATGTTTTTTGACGGAAAATGGATTGCGTCGAAGATTTTTGACGGAAAATGAATTCCGTCGAAAATGGATGAATAAAATAAATGCAAAAGAAGTTGATTTTGTGAAGTTTTTCGATGGAAAATGGATTCCGTCGAAAACTGATGTATAAAATAAATGCAAAAAAAATTGATTTTGTGAAGTTTTTTGACGGAAAACGGATTCCGTCGAAAATGGATGAATAAAATAAATGCAAAATAAATTGATATTGTGAAGTTTTTTGACGGAAAACGGATTCCGTAAAAAATGGATGAATAAAATAAATGCAAAAGAAATTGATTTTGTGAAGTTTTTCGACAAAAATGGATTTCGTCGTAAATGGATGAATAAAATAAATGCAAAAGAAATTTATTTTGTGATGTTTTTTGACGGAAAATGGATTGCGTCGAAGATTTTTGACGGAAAATGAATTCCGTCGAAAATGGATGAATAAAGTAAATGCAAAAGAAGTTGATTTTGTGAAGTTTTTTGACGGAAAACGGATTCCGTCGAAAATGGATGAATAAAATAAATGCAAAATAAATTGATATTGTAAAGCTTTTTGACGGAAAACGGATTCCGTAAAAAATGGATGAATAAAATAAATGCAAAAGAAATAGATTTTGTGAAGTTTTTCGACGGAAAATGGATTCCGTCAAAAACTGATGAATAAAATAAATGCAAATGAAATTGATTTTGTGAAGTTTTTCGACGGAAAATGGATTCCGTCGAAGATTTTTGATGGAAAATGAATTCCGTCAAAAATGGATGAATAAAATAAATGCAAAAGAAATTGATTTTGTGAAGTTTTTTTACGGAAAACAGATTCCGTCGAAAATGGATTAATAAAATAAATGCAAAAGAAATGGATATTGTGAAGTTTTTTTACGGAAAACGGATTCCGTCGAAAATGGATGAATAAAATAAATGCAAAAGAAATGGATATTGTGAAGTTTTTTGACGGAAAACGAGTTCCGTCGAAAATGGATGAATAAAATAAATGCAAATTAAATTGATTTTGTGAAGTTTTTCGACGGAAAATGGATTCCGTCGAAAACTGATGAATAAACTAAATGCAAAAGAAATTGATTTTGTGAAGTTTTTCGATTGAAAATGGATTCTGTTGAAAACTGACGAATAAAATAAATGCAAAAGAAATTGATTTTGTGAAGTTTTTCGATGGAAAATGGATTCCGTCGAAAACTGATGTATAAAATAAATGCAAAAGAAATTGATATTGTGAAGTTTTTTGACGGAAAACGGATTCCGTAAAAAATGGATGCATAAAATAAATGCAAAAGAAATTGATTTTGTGAAGTTTTTCGACAAAAATGGATTTCGTCGAAAATGGATGAATAAAATAAATGCAAAAGAAATTGATTTTGTGAAGTTTTTCTACGGAAAATGGATTCCGTCGAAGATTTTTAACGGAAAATGAATTCCGTCGAAAATGGATGAATAAAATAAATGTAAAAGAAATGGATATTGTGAAGTTTTTTGATGGAAAACGAGTTCCGTCGAAAATGGATGAATAAAATAAATGCAGAATAAATTGATTTTGTGAAGTTTTTCGACGGAAAATGGATTCCGTCGAAAACTGATGAATAAACTAAATGCAAAAGAAATTGATTTTGTGAAGTTTATCGATGGAAAATGGATTCCGTTGAAAACTGACGAATAAAATAAATGCAAAAGAAATTGATTTTGTGAAGTTTTTCGATGGAAAATGGATTCCGTCGAAAACTGATGAATAAAATAATTGCAAAAGAAATTGTATTTGTGAAGTTTTTCGACGGAAAAAGAATTTTGTCGAGAACTGATGAATAAAATAAATGCAAAAGAAATTGATTTTGTGAAGTTTTTCGACGAAAATGGATTTCGTCGCAGATTTTTGACGGAAAATGAATTCCGTCTAAAACGGATGAATAAAATAAATTGCAAAAGAAATTCTTTTTGTGATGTTTTTCGACGGAAAAAGAATTTCGTCGAAAACTGGTGAATCAAATAAATGCAAAAGAAATATATTTTGTGAAGTTTTTCGACGGAAAATGGATTCCGTCGAAAACTGATGAATAAAATAAATGCAAATGAAATTGATTTTGTGAAGTTTTTCGACGGAAAATGGATTCCGTCGAAGATTTTTGATGGAAAATGAATTCCGTCAAAAATGGATGAATAAAATAAATGCAAAAGAAATTGATTTTGTGAAGTTTTTTTACGGAAAACGGATTCCGTCGAAAATGGATGAATAAAATAAATGCAAAATATATTGATTTTGTGAAGTTTTTCGACGGAAAATGGATTCCGTCGAAAATGGATGAATAAACTAAATGCAAAAGAAATTGATTTTGTGAAGTTTTTCGATGGAAAATGGATTCCGTTGAAAACTGACGAATAAAATAAATGCAAAAGAAATAGATTTGGTGAAGTTTTTCGACGAAAATGGATTTCGTCGCAGATTTTTGACGGAAAATGAATTCCGTCTAAAATGGATGAGTAAAATAAATTGCAAAAGAAATTCTTTTTGTGAAGTTTTTCGACGGAAAAAGAATTTCGTCGAAAACTGGTGAATAAAATAAATGCAAAAGTAATTGATTTTGTGATGTTTTTCGACGGAAAATAGATTCCGTCGAAAACTGATGAATAAAATAAATGCAAATGAAATTGATTTTGTGAAGTTTTTCTACGGAAAATGAATTCCGTCGAAGATTTTTGACGGAAAATGAATTCCGTCGAAAATGGATGAATAAAATAAATGCAAAAGAAATGGATATTGTGAAGTTTTTTGACGGAAAATGAGTTCCGTCGAAAATGGATGAATAAAATAAATGCAGAATAAATTGATTTTGTGAAGTTTTTCGACGGAAAATGGATTCCGTCGAAAACTGATGAATAAACTAAATGCAAAAGAAATTGATTTTGTGAAGTTTTTCGACGGAAAAAGAATTTTGTCGAGAACTGATGAATAAAATAAATGCAAAAGAAATTGATTTTGTGAAGTTTTTCGACGGAAAATAGATTCCGTCGAAAATTGATGAATAAAATAAATGCAAAAGAAATTGATTTTGTGAAGTTTTTTGACGGAAAACGGATTCCGTCGAAAATGGATGAATAAAATAAATGCAAAATAAATTGATATTGTGAAGTTTTTTGACGGAAAACGGATTCCGTAAAAAATGGATGAATAAAATAAATGCAAAAGAAATTGATTTTGTGAAGTTTTTCGACAAAAATGGATTTCGTCAAAAATGGATGAATAAAATAAATGCAAACGAAATTTATTTTGTGATGTTTTTTGACGGAAAATGGATTGCGTCGAAGATTTTTGACGGAAAATGAATTCCGTCGAAAATGGATGAATAAAATAAATGCAAAAGAAGTTGATTTTGTGAAGTTTTTTGACGGAAAACGGATTCCGTCGAAAATGGATGAATAAAATAAATGCAAAAGAAATTGATATTGTGAAGTTTTTTGACGGAAAACGAGTTCCGTCGAAAATGGATGAATAAAATAAATGCAAAATAAATTGATTTTGTGAAGTTTTTCGACGGAAAATGGATTCCGTCGAAAACTGATGAATAAACTAAATGCAAAAGAAATTTATTTTGTGAAGTTTTTCGATTGAAAATGGATTCCGTTGAAAACTGACGAATAAAATAAATGCAAAAAAAATTGATTTTGTGAAGTTTTTCGATGGAAAATGGATTCCGTCGAAAACTGATGTATAAAATAAATGCAAAACAAATTGATTTTGTGAATTTTTTTGACGGAAAACGGATTCCGTTGAAAATGGATGAATAAAATAAATGCAAAATAAATTGATATTGTGAAGTTTTTTGACGGAAAACGGATTCCGTAAAAAATGGATGAATAAAATAAATGCCAAAGAAATTGATTTTGTGAAGTTTTTCGACAAAAATGGATTTCGTCGAAAATGGATGAATAAAATAAATGCAAACGAAATTTATTTTGTGATGTTTTTTGACGGAAATTGGATTGCGTCGAAGATTTTTGACGGAAAATGAATTCCGTCGAAAATGGATGAATAAAATAAATGCAAAAGAAGTTGATTTTGTGAAGTTTTTTGACGAAAAACGGATTCCGTCGAAAATGGATGAATAAAATAAATGCAAAAGAAATTGATATTGTGAAATTTTTTGACGGAAAACGAGTTCCGTCGAAAATGGATGAATAAAATAAATGCAAAATAAATTGATTTTGTGAAGTTTTTCGACGGAACATGGATTCCGTCGAAAACTGATGTATAAAATAAATGCAAAAAAAATTGATTTTGTGAAGTTTTTTGACGGAAAACGGATTCCGTCGAAAATGGATGAATAAAATAAATGCAAAATAAATTGATATTGTGAAGTTTTTTGACGGAAAACGGATTCCGTAAAAAATGGATGAATAAAATAAATGCAAAAGAAATTGATTTTGTGAAGTTTTTCGACAAAAATGGATTTCGTCGAAAATGGATGAATAAAATAAATGCAAACGAAATTTATTTTGTGATGTTTTTTGACGGAAAATGGATTGCGTCGAAGATTTTTGACGGAAAATGAATTCCGTCGAAAATGGATGAATAAAATAAATGCAAAAGAAGTTGATTTTGTGAAGTTTTTCGATGGAAAATGGATTCCGTCGAAAACTGATGTATAAAATAAATGCAAAAAAAATTGATTTTGTGAAGTTTTTTGACGGAAAACGGATTCCGTCGAAAATGGATGAATAAAATAAATGCAAAATAAATTGATATTGTGAAGTTTTTTGACGGAAAACGGATTCCGTAAAAAATGGATGAATAAAATAAATGCAAAAGAAATTGATTTTGTGAAGTTTTTCGACAAAAATGGATTTCGTCGTAAATGGATGAATAAAATAAATGCAAACGAAATTTATTTTGTGATGTTTTTTGACGGAAAATGGATTGCGTCGAAGATTTTTGACGGAAAATGAATTCCGTCGAAAATGGATGAATAAAGTAAATGCAAAAGAAGTTGATTTTGTGAAGTTTTTTGACGGAAAACGGATTCCGTCGAAAATGGAGGAATAAAATAAATGCAAAATAAATTGATATTGTAAAGCTTTTTGACGGAAAACGGATTCCGTAAAAAATGGATGAATAAAATAAATGCAAAAGAAATAGATTTTGTGAAGTTTTTCGACGGAAAATGGATTCCGTCAAAAACTGATGAATAAAATAAATGCAAATGAAATTGATTTTGTGAAGTTTTTCGACGGAAAATGGATTCCGTCGAAGATTTTTGATGGAAAATGAATTCCGTCAAAAATGGATGAATAAAATAAATGCAAAAGAAATTGATTTTGTGAAGTTTTTTTACGGAAAACAGATTCCGTCGAAAATGGATTAATAAAATAAATGCAAAAGAAATGGATATTGTGAAGTTTTTTTACGGAAAACGGATTCCGTCGAAAATGGATGAATAAAATAAATGCAAAAGAAATGGATATTGTGAAGTTTTTTGACGGAAAACGAGTTCCGTCGAAAATGGATGAATAAAATAAATGCAAATTAAATTGATTTTGTGAAGTTTTTCGACGGAAAATGGATTCCGTCGAAAACTGATGAATAAACTAAATGCAAAAGAAATTGATTTTGTGAAGTTTTTCGATTGAAAATGGATTCTGTTGA